>JZKD02S1672860.1:1445007-1468078 GCA_000966675.3 Picea glauca | reverse complement strand
ATGACCGACAGAGTGGGTGGTCTACCACATTAGGTTAGAGACCCAAATCAATGAATGAATAACTCACTATGGAAAACTAGGGAGCACAGAGCACACACTAAAATATTCCTAAAGACAAATCAAGCAGTCAACTAACTAGTGGGAAGGATGGTTATGCCAATCAACACTAGAGAAACTAACCGATGTAAGTGAAAATCGAACACGGAAGCACCCTCCAGGTATACTCTGTGAAGTGTGATTTGATGTCCACCCTATGTACTATGTTATACCCCCACAGTCACCTGTGTAAGTCCGTAAAAGATGGGCAACTAGGTTTTTGGCTCACAGTCAGTCACGAGGTAGGTACAATCAACAGTCCTGCGGATCGTAATGAGCAGGATAACAAGTCTGAATCTTATCAAGGGTATCGAAAAAAATGGTCCAGAAGACAAAAGAGGATATTGAACAGATTCAAGGTCCATGAAGATCCGTAGGCAAATGCAGTCGGTATTATTCCCGAGATAGACCCTCAATATGTGTTCCCCACTACGTTTAGTCTGGCTTTGGAGGGATTATCTCCGCTGCCTTTCCTCATGCGACCTCGTGTTTATCCCATGTTTTAGAGGAGCCCCCCATATAAATTTTATGACACTGGACTTAAACACTCCCTAACTAAGACTCCAATGTTTCATTTAACGACCCTGAAGAGTTTCCTTTCCAAACCTAATTCAAGGCCGTAAAACCTTAAACTAGTTTGTGGACCCTACAAAAAGAAAAGTCTAGTGTATTTTAGATTAAGCGTTCTTTTTAAAGGCTTGATTTACTCACAAGGTATGATAGTGAAACTAATGGTGTTATAAAGAGACGAAAAGGAGGATAAAATCAAAGCACTTGAAAGAAAAATTACTTCGAATTCAAAAGCAAAGATTTGTAACTAACTCTTTGTAAACTCAAATTTTCTTAACTAAATTTTCAAGATCTTGTAAATAAAACCTAAAACTTGCTTTCGCTTGACTACAAGCTACTTATGTTTCAAGAAATCAAAAAAAGAACTTGATATACAGACTCGTTTTCCTTTTTGCAAATAATCAACTTTAACTACTTTACCAAACTGAAATGAAAATCTTTTTTTGTTGAATTTATTTAAAGAGAAAAACTGAAGTAAATATTTTTATTTTTTCAAAGCAAGTAAAAAGGATAAAAATAAAACTGAAACAAGACTAGAAAATACCTTTATCCCACTGCAGATCACAGGGATTTAATCAAGAAGCCAAGAAGGCAGATCTGCAACTCAACAACTTGCTTAAAACCTTTTTAAGGGTGAACACATTAATACCAAGAAAACAAGTAAACTGAAACCTATACCCAGGCTATAGCCACAAATAGAGACTCTTGACTGATCCAAGAAATCTTGAGAAGTAAGAACTTCAATCAGGAAAGAGACAAACTCCCTCTTTTTCAAAAAAAAATCATGAAACAGAGATGAAAGTTGTTGCATCAGCAGCTTGCATATGTACATGAGATGTTTATTGAGCAGAGAGCATATGTACGTGGGATGACCCAAGACAAGGAGCGTACACCTTTGTATCTCTTCAAAAAATGAAAAGACCAGGTAGTCTTACAGAGCAGGGACAACTAGTATGCACCCTGGAGGTGACCAAAATCCCTTGACAGACTCAGAAAATTTGAAAGAAACTTGAAAGGCAAATGAACCAATCAAACAACCCAAAATCCCCTAAAAATCCATAGAAGAAATCCCCATTATGGTCGCCAGTTTTGCTAGTGGGAAAACCCCCTTTAACTACACCAGGGTTCAAGATGTAGACAGAGAAAATAACCGTCTAAAAGCTAATCAATTCTCTATACTACCCCAAACATACCAAAATTGATGTAAAGAAAGAAAATGAGAGAAGATATCAGGTAACTATACCTTTTTATCCCACATTTGGTGATGATCTCCTCAAGCTTGGTAGTTCCATTGACTTCACGTCTCCTCCCAAGTCTAAACTGCATCCAAAGATAGGAAAACAAGGACTACAAGCATGCTATTTTATTCATGAGTTAGGGTTAGATATTAAATTCTAACTATAAATCAATGAAAATACTCAATACATAATCATTTGGGACACGAAAATGTGATTCTTTTATTCATCATACATAGATTACCACCTACAATCTATGTCGGACACCATTACGCGAAGCTGGTCCGAGCTGCTCTTTACCATGCTCCAAGTGCACCTTGAATGGAATTCTTCTCTCAACCCTCTGATCACATCAATGGAAGGGAATGGGTTGAATGGAGGAAGAAGGGGCTGATGAGGGAATGTTGAGGCAATATCTCACTAAGGAAACAAAATCTTAGGCAAGGAGAGGAAGTGAAATTGGGCAGAGTTTCACTGTTCTTATGCTTGTATGTGAAATGAGACCCCAACACCTCCTTTTATATGCCAAAATTATGGTTATTCGGTTGGGTGACGGGCTATAGCAGGTGGATTAGTTGGGAAACTTCCAATAACCCGTGAATTTCAACGAATTCCTTGCAACCTTTTATTTTTTGCAACTTTTGTAAGCATACTTGGGTTCTAATGATGCAGCAAGCGTATGTACGCTAGTTGTAGTGGTGCAACAAGTGTATGTATGCAGGCTGCAATGGTGCAGGGCACGTACATCTTCTAAAAAATGGTTTTTTAAGAAGAGCTTGTCAACAATGCTTTGGAAAAATATGAAAGTAAGAGGGCCAAGGCCATGAATGCATGAGTAGGGAATTTTAGGGCTATAACACAAGGTGATATGTTAGGAACCCACGATGATATTGAAAATTTTCTAAGTATGGAAGAAAATTTTGGAATGGAATATAAAATAAGAATCACACAAGATTTATCACACTTGTGTGTCAATAGCATGGTATATATTAATACTTCCAGTACATTAAAATATCGACACGAGAATGATGAGGGCCCAACATTGTCATCGTCACATGAATGTTGGAACACCGATGTCTTATTGACTATGAATCAATTTCCATGAGTACCAACAATTGGAGTGTTAATGTTTTGTTGATTAGTCATCGATTGAATGTTTACAAGTTGTCAGTATCCTAACACATGTGTATTTTTTTTATAAATATGCACCTTGTACTTCTTGAAATCTATTCTTTATGTGGGTAATGCATTTATTCCCATCATTTTATTTTATTTTAAAAATGTCAAGTAATGAAGGTTACAAGAGTAGTTCACTATCCAATACATAGTGAGGTAAGTTCCTCTTCTTATCTATTAATTATGTTTTAGTGATTAAGCCATAGTTTTCCATCCACTTCTCAACAATGAATCAACTTGCTTGAACACAAAGTTAACATTGTCACTTTACAATCATGTATCATGGTTTTCAATGGAAATACATGCAAAACTAATTTGATTCTTATTTATCCATAAATCCCATAAACCTTAAACATATCTTCCTCAAAATATGATTTTTTCCATATGCAAAGTTTTCATCTATTTTCATGGTAGAACATTGCAATAGACAATTAGGGACATCCACCATGGACCATTATGAATATCCAGGGGATATTTACTTGAAACGACCAGTCACAACATATCGTCAATCTTTCATAATATTTTACCCGAACTTACTATGTATCCTTTTTCATTAAGGATATTAATCAAGGGATGTCAAAATATGTTATTATTTGTCAAAATATGTCTTTAATGATTCTCTAGAATTGACCACATTATTGTAAATAAGGTGTGTGGGTCAACTAATAGAAAATAATCTAGCCAAAAAAAAATTAATTAAGACAATTTTAGGACAAATGTTTGAGCTGACCAACCACTTTTTTTAACCCAAGCAAGTTCAACATGAGTTATCCAATCAAAATATTTAATCTAGGAATATTAATGGTGGATGAAACATAGGTTAAGTATTTTGAGATTCTAAATTTCATTAAATCAACACCCTTTCCAACATCCTTCGAAGAGTGAAGTCTAAAATGAAATTTATTTATAATGTCTATGTAGATATGTTAAGGCTGGCATAGTTATGATGATGTGGCATTAGATCTACATGGAGGAATGAAATTGATCGAGTATCCATACATGCTTAATCACTAATATGGGGGAGTAAATTTGAAAATTTTCATTTCCATTGTGAAATTTTTGTTGATAGAATTTAAGGGAGAATGTATTTATGAATATATATATATTTTGGACAAGTTGTAACCTTTGGCAGTGTCATGACATCTCACACCAACCATTATTTCCTCTCTTACTAGTACTATCTGCTAAAACAAAACATTTTTTCATAAAATCCATGTGCTATTGCTAAGCCTGTCAAACATAGAAAATTGAGTTGATATTGAGTTCGTACATCACAGAAAAGTGTGTTAAAGGTATGCCATGATAGGTGCCCAACCAAATTTGATAGTTGAATCATGTCATCACTTTTGTATGCAATTGTGAATGATAGATAAAACAATTTAGTTTTTATGTCATCACTATTGTAAGTAATTGACAAGTATAGATAAATTGTATGTCAATGTACTTTATCAAGTCTCATCGTAATCTAATAGAATAAGATTTGATTTGTTTGTTCTGGTTGAAAGGTTAAAATAAAGAATCTAAATAGTAACACACATGTATGTGATGATATTATTTAAATAAAAGTGTTTCTATGTATATCCAATACATAGAATATTTTGACAAGCCTTGACCAAAATAGTCTTTGGGAATGATGTAGAGATTAACACAATGTTTTTGATCTAATATAGTAAAAATCCATGTGCACTCCAATTTCATAACCTCTATTTATAATGACTTTGATAAATGATCATTGTAGTGGTCATTGATTGGGATACAAGATTCTTGGTGAAACATTCCTTTTTATTTTCATTTTGGGACAACATCACATTAAAGTTTTAGTCCATGTTTAACTTTGTTTCTACTTGCTCATTGCAACGTTTTTTAAATACTTTGTTTAGTTTTGTTTTCATAAGTTTATTTTCGTCATTGTTATTTTTAGTTTAACAATTTTATGGTATTCATATTTTATTATCGTGATTATTAGTTACATAACAATGTCAGCTAAGAAAGAATCCTCCAAAGAGGAGGATAAATGAAGAACAAGAAGAACAAGAAGAAAACTCTAATGTCACTACCTTTGAAGAAAATAGACCCAAGTCTCCCAATACTTGCTCTTATGGATATTTTTGTCCTAATGAAGACAAAAGAATTGATGTAATCGATCTATACCACAAAAGAGATGATTCTTCTTCGAGTGAAGAACAAGGGTATAAGGATGAGAATGAGGATGATTAATCGTTTCCTCAACTCTTGAAAGTATATATTATTTATTACAATGTGCTTGCTTTCTATTTAGAGATTGATTATAACATCCTTTGAAAGGATGGATTTTTTAAAATGTTTATAAACATTAATGTTCATATAGAAACTTGTTTAGAGTCATGTCTTGTTTTTTACAATATTTTTATATATAAATATAATTCTACTCAAAGAAAGAGCTTTCTTTGTATATTGTTGTTATAAAATAGTAGATATTGTCTCATTGGATGCACACTCGCCTACAATTCTTGGATATCTTCAATACAAATATTCATGTCCACATTCTAAGTCTACATGTTCTATATTGACACATAGGCACACCTACTCTAGCTCATGGAGAAGTTGATATTTCTCGGAGGCACTCAACACTGACTTTTCCCTATGAAAAGAAATCAAATATGGTGTATTTTTACAAAAAGTAATTTTTTTCTGTCAAATTAAAAATATGGAATTGTAGTACAGCTTTTTATGAGTAAAAACACACTCTCCAATTTGAATCATTTAATTTGTCTTTGTAATGAAGGTTGGGCATGCATTTTAGTGAAGCTAGCCAAAATTGCCTTGCTTCGCTAAAATGTGTGTCCGAGCTTCATTTCTTGGCCAATTCGAGTGATTCAAATTTGAGGGTGTGTACTTTCTAATTATCCACATTTATGAATTTTAATATTTTCCAATTTGAACATTAAAATTTTATTCTTCAAATTTCGTTCATCATGCATAATTTTGCTTTGGCATGCATTTTTTCAAAGTTGTTTAAAATGGAGAAAAATGGGTAAGTAGGAATTTTTGCAAGGCTTGATGCATGGGTACACAGATTAAGTATTGTTTAATTATGTCTCAATCTAAATTTCATACTTGGGATGTACTTGGTTTGGCCCCAGAGTGCATTTTTGTACTAATTGCGAAAATTGGTAAATAGTATAAATTGTTATTTTCATAGACTTGGATTTCACTATAGAAGATTTATTTTGGAAAACTAAGAATGAGAGGCTGTAGAAAATGTTGGTAAAACTAGTTTGGAATGTTCCTTTTTCCATTTATTATTAACTACATGTCCTGGTGTGCATTTTATTGAGGCACTCGACCTTGATTTTTACCCTTGGAAAAAAGGTAAATTTGGATTTTTTTGCCACACCATAAATTTTTTTGTGTCAAACTAAAAGTTTGTAATTGTAGGAATGTTTTTCTGACTAAAGATGCACTCTACAAGTTGATTCATTCAATTTGGCCCTGTCATGAAGGTTGTGTATGCATTTTAGTGAAGCTAGCCAAAATTGCCCTGCTTCACTAAAATCCACACACAGACTTCATTTCTTGGCCAATTTGAGTGATTCAAATTGGAGAGTGTGTTTATTCATTTTCATATTTCCATTTTTTTATCTTAAAATTTCCTCCTTTAGATTTCTTTCAACATGCATAATTTTCCATTTGTGTGCATATTGTCAAACTTGTGTTTAACTAGGAAAAATAGGCATGTAGGCATTTTGGAAAACTTGATGCAAATTTACATAGGTTTAGTATTATGTAATTATGTATTGTTATAAATTTCATACCCATAGTGCATTTCTATACCAACTATAAAAATTAACAAATAGTATCAATTGTTATTTTGGTAGAATTAGATTTCATTGTAGACGATTTGATTTAAACAATTGAACATGAGATGTATTACAAAATGTTGGTAGCTCCAGGTTGGAATGATTTTTATTCTATTCATCATTAACTATAGGTCCTAGTGTGCATTTCATTGAGGCACCCGACCTTGATTTTTACCCCATGGACAAAAGACGAATTTTGTTTTTTTTCAAACAACAAAATTTTTTGTGTCAAATTAAAAATATATAATTGAAATAAGGTGTAGAATGAAAAACACGCACCCTCCAATTTAAATCATTCAATTTGTCTTTGTAATGAAGGCTAGGTGTGCATTCAAATGAAGTTAGCCAAAATTTCCTTGCTTCACTAAAATGCAAGCCCATGATTAATTTCTTGGCCAATTAGAGTGATTCAAACTGGAGAGTGTGTTTTTTCATTCTACACCTTTATGCATTTTTGTATTTCCACTTTGTGCCTTAAAAATTTCTCCTTCAAGTTTCTTTCAACATGCATAATTTTCGATTGGTGTGCACGTTTTCAAAGATGTGTATAAGTGGGAAATAGGTATGTAGGAATTTTGGAAAACTTGACGCAAGGGTACATAGGTTTAGTATTGTGTAATTGTGTCGGAGTCCAAATTTAATACCTAGAGTGTACTTGGTTTGGCCCTGGAGTTCATTTTTGTATTGACTATGAAAATTAACAAATAGAATTAATTGTTATTTGACAGACTTGGATTTCAATATAGAAGATTTATTTTAGACAATTGGGTATGATGTGTTCTATAAAATGTTGGTATATCTAGTTTGGGGTGATTTTGATTCAATTTACTATTAATTTTAGGTCATGGTATCCACTGGTATGTTCTATAAAATGTTGGTATCCACCGGTCATGAGGAATTTTTGTTCTTCCGCTTAGAAACATGGAGCTTCCACCTCGTAGGTGTACGTTTTTATACCACTGATTTACCAGAGTCGGTTTGTGAGAATTTTACAGACTTGATCAATCTTGCAAGGGAAGAACCTATGCATAAGATATTCATGGTCGAAGTTCCCGACAATATCAACCAAGGAATCCCTTCTCAAGGGGATTCTTGTGCTTTCCCTCTCTTCGGAAATGTTGGTGTCCCTTTGATGGCCACTTTATCCATTCTTGGGTTGAATGTGGGACTGCCAATTTGGTTGGGTACCATTTCAAATTTCCTGAATTCTCTTGACACTTCTCAATTAAGCACCTTATGTCATGGGCATCATGTTGATGTTCCTTCGTCAACAAAGTCCACTCCTCCTTTTTCCCTCTCTGGTGAAAGTCTAGCTACTAGTAACCAGAAGTCTAAATGAAATAGAAAGAGGAAGAATAGGAAGAATAAATCACCAACCTCTGCGAGTCATTTTGGACATGGGTCTTCAACCTCTGCAAGTCATTTTTAAGACCATCACCCAGCCTCTAAAATTCATCATGGGGGAAAAAAACCACCCTCTGCTAGTCATGTTGGAAAGTTGTCAATAAATTCTATGAGTCATGTTGGGGGAAAGCACCTAACCTCTGTAAGTCATGCTGGGGGAAAAGTCTAGTCATTGCTAGTCATACTGGCGATAGGTATGTAGCCTCTGCGAGTCATGTTATCGACCAATCACCAACCTCTGTAAGTCATGTTGGAGATGTTCAACCAACCACTACTATTCATGTTGGGGCATTGATTTTATTGAGAAACCTAGATGGATAGGTAATAATACTAAGTTCTCTTATAATATTTGCAAGTGAGATCACCTTACTCATTTATTCCCTACCCTTCCAAAGGAACGAAGATTGTTGTCCCTGTATGCAAGCTCTTCTTATTCTAAGTCTTCTAAGGTTTCCTCACAGTTTATTCATCCTTTGGTTGATGAAGTGGTCGTGTCTATGCAATTTAGGGCTGACCCCACTCTTGTTTTGGGGGGTGATGCTCCTCCAGACCATGTTGTCTCACAACCTATTCAACCAGTGGTTGAGTAAGTGGTCGTGCCGATGCAATTTTTGGCCGAACTCACTCATCTTTTGGGGGATGATGCGCCTTCAGACCATGTTGTATCACGACTTATTCAACTAGTCATTGAGCAAGTGGTCACATCGATACAATATTCAAATAATTCCACTCTTCTCTTGGAGAGTGACGAGTCTATGAAAGTGGTCACGCCGATGAAATAATTGTCTAATCCCACTCTTCTGATGGGGAGTGATGTGTCTGCCGACTATGTTTTTATCATTTCCAGTTCAGTACCTTCAGAACAAGGGGGAATTACTCTCACTTCGAGCACACCCCCTCCAATTCCTAGGATGGTTTCCTTTGACTGGAATGACCTTGTTGAGCTCACCTTCCTTCTTCTGCACCCTTTCAATAAAGGTTTCAAGTTAATTCAAAAATAAATTACTGATGTATTGTGGATGAAAAAGCCTCCATGTTGGCACAGGGGCAGAACCAGGGTTCAATGCTTCAACATCACACCAACAAAACCCTAACTATCGGCCCTTTCAGCAACACCTGTGAAGCAGATGAAGTATCACCCGAGGTAGAGGCAGGGGGGGTTGCAGGACTCAAGTGTCTGCAACCTAGCTGGGACACAGATCTATGATCACAATACTTAACAGAGCACTTAACAAATAACATTCATTAGTCTTTAACCCTTATTCACATCGCAGGTCAAACCCTGATTTCAGAACAACGCAATATTTCAATATCTAAGTACATCTAACCATTCAATACATAACATCTGAGCATATCTAACATTCATTCATACCTAAAGCACTAAGCATCAATAGATATATCTATTACACATCAAGATCAATGCACTAAGTAGATAAATACATAAACATCATAAGCAACATTGCACAAAGCACATCAACATAGGATATATGTGGTTCACCCCAGTGTGGGGCTACGTCCACCAACTCTTCTTCTCTTCTTTATTAGTCTCTTCAATCTCCTTACAAGCACCAAGCCACAAACCTAACTCTGCATAGGACAAGAGATCTACATGCACTTTTCCAGATCCTCATTCCCTGAGTTAGATCAAAGCACAAAGCCTTACACAGTCTGTGCACAAAGCACTTACAAAACGTTTTCAATTAGCTCTACATGCCTTAACACATCTTCTTTCACATAGCTAACATTAGCACTAAGCCATTGACTCCTTCTTACCTCGCCTAGCTACTTATTTATACATTACAAAAGATCCTAAACATGGGAAAAACCCATGGGATGACATCCCATATCCGTTACATAAACCCTAAAACCCAAAAAGCCCGCAAAAAGGGTGAGATCTCGCGATCTCTACTTCTCTTGAGCACTCCGTATTCGACCGAACTGTAGAAGTCCAAAAAATGGTCAAACACAAACAATGTTTACAGAAAACTTGGTAGAGGGCTAGCAGGCCCCTAACACTCACATGTGACTCATCCCGAGTCACTTTGATCTGGGCAACACTGCTTCGAAGGCCTCGAGCTTAGCTCGAGTTGCCTCGAATTGCTTCTTCGCCAGAGCCTCCTGCTCGAAGAACTTCTAAATGACTTTATTGGTGGTAGGACCTTCCAGGTGTTGTTCCACTGCTATGACCACCTGTTCCAGTTGTGATTCTTGTCCCTCGATTTATTCAAAGAGGGTGCAGGTTTTGTCCTGCACCGACTGGAGTCATTGTGTCACCTCCATCACTCTTCTCTGGATAGCAGTGACCTACTATTGAACTACATGTTTCTCCTACGATCTCTTCATATTCTTAATGGCCATAAGTTTCTTCAACTGTGCTTGCACGGTCGACGCCTACTAGTTCGCCTCCTGGAGCTATGCCTCCAATATCCTCAACTCCGGGTCTTTTGCTAGGCGCTCATAGGTCTGCGCAATTCAGTTACTGATTTTCTTACATTCTAAAGCCAATTCCTTGATTTTTTCGACTGTGCTCCTGGCAGTTTCTTCCCTCTAGTCTCTCACTTCCCGCGGAGTGCTCGACACTGATTGCAGTTCTAGCTCTGCTACTATTGCTTGAAGCTGTTGAATGGCTTCAACGAGCTTCCCCACTTGGATCTTGGTTGTATCTTCTTCTATCTGAGCCAATCCCGGCTTAGAGCGAAGTGCTCTTGTCACTGTCTCCCTAACCCCCATCTACTCTGCGAGCAACTGGTCTTTCTCTTTCTGTATCTCCTCTCTTTCCTCTTCAAACTTCGCTCTAATGTCATCGTTCTCTTGCTGCGCAACCTGAAGTTTCTCTAGGGCTTCCTCTTTTACTTGCTTCAAGGCCTCTGTGGCCTATCATTTTTCTTTCTGGACTCGACGAAGGTGAGCCTCTATCACATCTGCTATCCTTTGCAATTGGGTGGGCTCATCCCCTAACTCTACACCTTCTGATGATGACGACGCAGTAGACACTGCGCGGTTTGAATAGAGAGCATGTTGTACCCCCTTCAGCTCCACCTCGATTATGTCATACATTGTCTCCTGCTTTGCTTCATTTCACTACAAAATATCCTCCAAAGCATCTGCTACAACTGCGATGATGAGGTCAATATCATCCACTATGAGCACATTCCCGGATTTAGGCTTATTGGCTCAAGATTTCTTCTACACTGAGGGTTTCTTCGGAGAAACCTTTCATTTCTTTGATGTCTTGGCCTCTATAAGGGGCTCTTTTGGTGGTGTTACTTTTCCCTTTTCTTACTTGTCTTCTTCCCCTTCCTCTTCTTGGTTTACTTCATCGCCTCCTCCTCCTCTAGGTGAATTAGACGCAGTTTCCTCCGATGCGTTATTTATCTCCTAAACTTCTTCCTTCTTTTTCTTTTTCTTAGAGTTGCTCGGTCCATTACACTCAATCCTAGTGACCACAGGACTTCTGATGAGGTTAGGGTCGGAGAGTTCTGCATCTCCAACTGGTACAAGGAATTCTGCAGGCCATTCCTTGGTTATATCCTCCATATCTTCCTCAGTCAATTTGCAGTAAGACTGCAACTGCTCCTTGTTTTCGTCCCCGCATGCGGTGATATATATGAAGTGTTGGTCTGTGCGGAACTTTGATAGTGGCCTGAACCTATGGAGTGTATTCGGTGTCATTCAGGGGAAGGATTCAATGGCGCATGTGAGTTGTAGGTAGTAGGTGTGGAAGACAACATTCGACTGCCACTGCTTCGTGATATCGCTTGTATACCACAAGGTGGTGAACCTCACTGCCAGTGGTTCTGATGGCTCGACCTCTGGGAATGTCTCTCCCTACGACATCTCCCAAGCGAAAAATGTTATAAGAATGAGTAACCAGCTGAAGTGGAATTCATATCCTTGGTCCTGTGCTTCGCGGCAATCCTTCTCCAAATCGTTGACGAGGTAGCTTGCCTAATTCATCTGCATGCCCTCAACAAACTTCCCTGCGAGGTCGACGACGAACCCTGTAACTTGCATTGGTCATTTATTATTGACGATATTGACAGCGATCAACTGACAAGCTAGGAACATGGTGCCATCTTGGATGGAGGATACCTTGTAGCCTCACTTCCCCTTCTCTACATCGTCGTAGGTTTCCTTTATATGTTGCGCTAGGAAGCGATTTGCAGCCTTCCCTGGATAGAACTGGTGAGGATCTAGTCCTTGCATGCTCAATCCGATAATCATGTGGATTAGCGCCGAATCCATAGTCATGTACCTGTCTAACCAGAGATAACCTCCATGGTAGCACGACAGAAGGAGGTTAACGCATGCGTTAACCTCCTGATGTCAACCGAAGTGGGGTATCTTCATCACGTTGAGGATCGTGGACCTCTCAATATCCTTGATCCATGGCTGGGGAACTATCTTTGGCTTCTTCCTATTTGTCTTCGTCAGGTAGCAATGCGGTGCAAGCATCGCATAATTCTTTCTGTCGTCGAGGTTGAAATCGATGATCTCAAGATCAGGGAACAGTCCTAGTTGCGGTCCGATTGCATGTATCCCCTTCAGGAGGTACGCAAGGATGAGCGTGTAATCGAAGTAACGTGGGATGTTGTCTCGACTAACCATGCCAGCTAGAGGTGGGATGTAGTCGGGCAAGACCGATGGGATCAACTTCGCGTTCACCAGGTCATCGCGATGCTTGCTTCTTTTCTCGGTCATTGTTTGGCTAGATCGACGTGTAGTCGAGGGGGATTATTGCAATATGGTCATCAACGAGGCATGTACTCCTGCGAACATGACCTTCTCAGCCATAAGGTCAATCAAGATTTCTTCTACCGATTTCTCTATTATGCTAAGGTTACCCGACATGCACGCTCATGAGAAAATAACTCGGGTTGGTGAACGAACACTCAAGGTAAGAAAAATGGGTGGCGAGGTCTCAAAAGAACAACACGATAGAAATCAGTTCTCTGTTCGCTTGGATAATCACATTTTTCAAAAAGTGGTCTGGGTGAGGCATGCGACAGATTAAATAAACAACATCGTAACGAATTCCTCCAATGGGTCGAAATACCTTAATCAATACAATTCCATCCATTGTGGCACAGTCCGAACGGTATCATGGCGATCTTTTTTGCAATAACTGTGTTTATAACCATTCTGGAGCGTCATTTGAACAGTCGAGACTCTTCCAATGGTCATATAGCTTCGTTGTTGTGAAGTGCAATTTTGCACTGTTCTGTTATTCCGATGATGTTCAATTTCTGCAAGCCTTCTTCCCGCGAAGTCTTCACTGGAACCTCCTGTAGTATTTCTAACTTAGATTTCTTCTTACTGAGATTTCTAGCCTTCTTCCCTGCGATCTGAGTTTTTGGATTCCTCTTTCCATTCATATTCTTATCTTCTCTTAGCAAAGTAACTTCACACTGCTGATGTTATCTCAAAAATTTTGGGTGCAATATCTTTTCTCTTACTAATTCTGGGGTAGGTTCTCTTCTCTCCTACATGGATAGGTTCTTTAAGCCTTCTTGTTTTCTTTCAACTTCGACAACTAAGTATCTGGCCCTCAGTTGCTTTGACTTGTCCTCTTGCTCTTGTACTAGTCACTCTATTTTTTCGGCTAGGAAGTCCCTTAATTGTTTCTTTTTCTTCTCTGTGGCTTCTTCCTCTGCTTTCCTCCAGATCTGATCTTTCTCAATCCAAGTCTTTCCTAACAAAAGTGCAAAAGGAGTGTTGTTGTCAATAAACTTAATGACCTCAAAGTATTCTTCAGTCGATGCTCCATGAGAAATCATAGGTACATGAGTAAGTCTTCCACATAGGGTTATCATCTTTCCTTTAAACAAGTCTCTCCCTCCTAATGAAGGAATCATAGCAGGCTTTCCCAAAATTTCCCAAGTACTTTATGGCATAATGTTCACCTATGTTTCCTCATCCAAGACACAGTCTATGTTGAAGTCTCCTATTCTTATTTCTATGCACTTCTTTTCTTTTAAGATCTCTGGTAAACTGATGTCTCTGTGATCATTCAATGTTTCTTTCAGCTGTAATAACATAGTCTCTGATTATTTTTTATTCTCTAACATATCCTTAGTTTATTTACCTTCTTAATGGTTTGCTTGTCTCAATTTCATCTTCTCAACTTTAGCAATCATTCTAGGGCAATCCAAAACCTCGTGATCGATAGCTTTACAATAGAGAAAAATAGGACTGATACCACGACATTCCTTAGCAAGATGTCCTGGTCTTCTACAACTATAACATAGTGTTAATCCTCTCTTTCTTTTAAACGATCCCCAACCTTTCCTTTACTGCACACTCGGATCACAGTGATGGACCTGCAATCTGTAAAAATTCTTTCTAGGTTCCTTCATCCACTTATTAGTTCAAAAATTATTTCTATGCATAGGAATACCATATCTTCCACTATTTCTATCAAATCTATTTAGATCAAATCTTCTTTCTTCTAATTGTGCCCTAGTTTTCAGACTAGGACAAAATCTATCAAACATACCTAGATCCATACTTTTGAAGAAAAAATTTCCACTTATCGTACCTTTACTAGAGCATAAAGATTTAAGATCTTACTTATTTCTTCATATCGGGCTTCCTTCTCTTAGCACAAATATTCATAAGTCAAGTAGAATACTGCACACTACAACAACAGATCTACGCACATAGCTTTCTCTTTTCTTCAGTTCCCAACAATCACAGTTTCAGGTCCTGACAACATAACCATTTGTTGGCACAGGGGAAGAGCTAGGATTTAACGCTTCAACAACGCACCAACAAAACCCTAACTATCGACCCTTTTGGAAACACCTGCGAAGCAGATGAAGTCTCACCCGAGGTAGAGGCAGGGGGGTCGCAGGACTCAGGTGTCTGCAACCTAGCTGGGACATAGATCTATGATCACAATACTTAATAAAGCAGTTAGCAATTAGCATTCATTAGTATTTAACCCTTATTCACATTGCAGGTCAAACCATGATTACATAACAACGCAGTATTAATCAAGATCTAAGTACATCTAACCATTCGGTACATAGAATCTGAGTAGATCTAACATTCATTCATACCTAAAGCACTAAGCATCAGTAGATCTATCTATTACACATCAAGATCAATGTATTAAGTAGATAAATACATAAACAACATTGCACAAAGCACATCAACACATGATATGCGTGGTTCACCCCAGTGTGGGGCTACATCCACCAACTCTTCTTCTCTTCTTTATTAGTCTCTTCAATATCCTTACAAGAACCAAGCCACAAATCCAACTCCACATAGGAAAGGAGATCTATGTTCACCTCGCTAGATCCTCCTTCCCCGAGTTAGATCAAAGCACAAATACTTACACAGTCTGTGCACAAAGCACTTACAAAATGTTTGCACTTAGCTCTGCAAGCCTTAACACATGTTCTTTCACATAGCTAACATTAGCACTAAGCAATCGACTCCTTCTTACCTCACCTATATACTGATTTATACATTACAAAATGGCCTAAACATGGGCAAAACCCATGGGCCGACATCCCATACCCGTTACATAAACCCTAAAATCCAAAAATACCACAAAAAGGGTGAGATCCCGCGATCTTCGCTTCGCCTGGGTGCTCCGTCTTTGACCGGCCTGTCGAAGTCCCAAAAATGGTCAAACACAACCAATGTTTCCACAAAACTTTATCGAGGGCCAACAATCCACAAGTATTTTATCCTCCTTGGCTTGGAAATATTTGGGTTCTCCCAAGCTTATGTCTGCTTCACCTGAGTTCTTGACTTTTGACAAGCGTCCTAGTGAATATTTGGGGATTCTTCATCAGTTTCCTATCTCGTTAGGTGGGAAGACTGTCGTTGTTGATGTTATAGTGGTGGAAGTCCTGTTAGATTTCAACATGCTTCTCGAGAGTGATTATGTATATTCTATGAACGTTGTGGTGTCTATTCTCTTCCTGGTGATGCATTTCCCTCACAATGGAAGCATTATCACTATCGACTGGCTGGAATCTGATAATCACCATCCTAATTCAACGTTAGTTCAGGATGCCCATTTATATGTTTGTAGTTTTGGTGTAGACTCTACCCCACCACAAATAAATTATGTGTCGTCCTATCCTTGATGTTCAATTGCTTCTGAGCAGAAACCTGTGCAATCATGTTTTCTTTCTCGAGACATGGTCTCAACAATTGATCGTTCTTTTTATCCAATGGGGGCATCAGAGCCCTTGCTCCCCCCTCTTGGTCCAAGTGATCTCGAGTTTCCTTTTGAGTATTTTCTCGTTGTTTGTAGATCCTCAAGCCCTCGTGCTTGTGATTATTCACTAATAGAATTTATAGCCCTAGCCAGAACCTTCACTGTCATATGGAATATGGTTAGTTTGTTTCTCCCTTTGGGACTATTGACCCTCCTCGTTCACGTGATTTATCAAATTTTGAATTTCCTTCGGATGAGGCTATCCTTGAAGCCATGACTACAATTTATATACCATGGGAATACTTACAACGTGGTTTGTGTTTTCTTCCCTTTTGGGAGACTTTCCAGGTTGACTATCGAAGAGACTCTTGGTGAGATCCTAGCAGCAGGCTCTACTTGAACTAGTACTATGCATGAGTTGTAAGGCTGTGTAGTTTCTTGTACCATATTGTACATTCCAAGTTTGTTGATTTCAAGTTTTGTATTCAGTAGCACCTCTTATATTCCAAATTTTCTATTTATATTGGATTTATTAACTTCTGGATGAGTGTTATTGGCCTTATATATAGGATCTTCGAGACATTTTTCTTTCACATTTGTTCATCGTATCGATCCACTCTTACAGGTATTGACATTGAAACTAACATATAGGTTATATTTTTCCCTACTTGCATTTTTTCATTATCCGTTTCCTGGTTCTTTTGGCCTTAGGATCAACCCCACTGAATTGTGACACTAATCTTTCTTCATGATAAGTGTGTCGTACTTTATGTGGTAGAGCCTTCCTTCCATGGGAATCCTAGTTAGATCCTTTTTTTTCTTTTGGTTCCCATATCGAAGTACTTCATAGACACAAGAGTCTTATGTAGTCCCGCCATGAGTTTATGTTGAAGCCTCATCCTTCTTCTTCCTATTAATCATTCTTGGCCTTTCCCGAGGGACTCCCCAAGAGCATGGTTTGTTGTCTTTCAAGCTCGCTTAAACTTTTAAACCAAAATCTAACGAGAGATTATTTATTCTTTTTGGAATCATTTGGATTACTTAAGAAAATAATCCCCCATGGAGTCTTCTTTAAACCCTTTTTAGAATCTCTAAAATTGAAAATATTGTTGAGCGATCTTGTTTCCCTTCATGCTCGCCAAACTAAAACTTGAAGGCACATATGTCTGGTGGTAGTTTACCCCTTTTTCGGTTCGGACGGTTAATTTACAAATAAAGGTATTCCCTAGGAGCTTCAGTTCTCTAGGAAAGTATTCTCTGGTATAAGTTTCACCCTTTTTTGGGCCTGAGGGACTAAAGTTTTGAAAAAGGGCCAGTCTCCTTGGTTTTGGTTTATCTCTTTTTTAGGCCTTGGAGATGTTCACGCTTGAATCCATTAGGAACAAAATAGAAACCTAACAAGGATATCAATCCCCCTGCGTTGGTATATAGGTGGTACTCCTCTTTACTTTAAGATTTTTTTGGGATTCTAGATATTCAAAAAATGAGACTTGACAAAATTGTGTCGTGGTAATCAAAGAAATATAAAGATTGTAAGAAAGATAAACATAAAAAAAAATATTTTCTTTTTAAAGAAAGTTCTTGAGAATGGACCAGGAACCGCACACATTCACACATTTAAAGAAAATAAGCAAAATTTCCTCACATCCATCATAATTTAAAATAAATATTTATGATCACATAAAAATAAAAAGAAGATGATCTGCATGCATAAGAGAAATTTAACAGAGTGGACACATGGGTAGCTCAAATAAATATAATGTTAGATCAATCTCAAATACTTTATACTCAAAACTCAAAGTTACAAAGAACAGTCGAAACTGATCCCGTAATATCTCTCTTGTAATTTCTAAAAAATATATAATCTGTTACATATTCTTTGAAATTTAAAATGTGTTTGTCTTAAAAACTGGGATTGGGGCTCCCGCGGACCATAAATAAAATATACACATGAATGAAGCTTGTAGAAGGAATATGGTGGGAGTTAAAATAATAGCAAGATTTGGTTAGAAGAAAAGAGAAGTTATCAATCTTCGGTTAAACCTTTCTATTCAAAGAAGTGGAGTAACTGGATGAAGGACTTGATAAAGAAAGAAAGATGTGATCAACATAAACTTACTATGATGGTCTCTCCTTATTTTCACTTTATTTATGGTGTCCTTTTATTGTCTTCATTAATGGTTACAAGAACCATCTCAATTGCTTCTTGCCCCTCGTTGGTCATTTTATTGATAGTTTTTCTTGAACCATTCTTCAATATAACTTTTCATGGGTGCCATGTTGATTTCATGTTGGATTTTGATGTTGAACAGCTCCCCCTCCAAGTCTCTCAGATCAAGGGAAATGCCATGTAATGCTTCTTCAATGTTCTGATTCTTCACATATTAGTCCACTAGCCAATTCTCTATGTCGTCCTCATCATATTCAAGTATACCATATAAATTTTCAATGAACAACCCTTTAAAAATCTCAACTTGTTCTTCAAATTGTTGCTTTGTTAGGAATATCAAGTTGAGAATTAGTTTGGGATCTTGTAATTTGTGAGTACTTCCGACTAAGTCTATTTCCAGGAGCCTATTGAATAATTCTTCCCTCTTTGATATAGCTTGGTTGCATGCTTGAACAATATTATTCAATTTTTTTATCTTTTCTTTCCAGCACGCGTTCAACTGTTTTATTCGGCTTGGGGAGGGCAGATCCTCCTCTCTTCTCCTTAGTTATATCATGTTGGAAACTCTGTTTCCAAAGGGTAGTACAAAATCAAGATAAAAACCTTCTTCATTTTTCAGGTCAACTTGCAAATATGTGTGGAAGGCCTGCACCCTCAATCCAAAACAAGCAATGTTTTTCAAAGTTTCCCATGCCTCTGTGATCAATTCCATTATTTTCTTAATATTTATTTCCACATATCTCCTGGATGATGTAAGTAGGTTTCAGGATCCTTTTAATTTAGCAGTGGGTGTGTCAGGTCTAACTATTTTCAATGGATTGGAAAGAAGTAGAAGAGGAATTAAGGTGTCTTCCAGTTCCTTGATCCTTTCTTTCAACTTCATGTTTTCCACTTCAAGACCACCAATGGAGTCATCCAGGGCATCCCTAGTTTCTCTATGAATTCTATAAACATGGGAAGGCCGCATATCTCTTAGGTCAACCTATGAATGAGATTTTCCTTTATTGTTCTTCACATCACCTTTTTCAATAATCAATTTCTTGGATTCCCCATCAAAGACAACGCTCTGAAAAGAAACAGACTCTTCCTCATTGAAGGTCCGATTCTCAATGATTTCCAATGATGAATTATGATGGGATGCGTTCCTTGGTTGATCCATTGTGGGAAAATTTCTTTTGATATCTTCCTCGAGCTCCATATCTTCAAGGGAGAAGTTGTTGATGTCACTTTCTATGCAGTGGTCTTCTTCCTCTTGCACAACATTTTTCCTCTTTTTATTTTTAGAGGAATCTTGTGTGAGCTCTCGATTTTTCCCGACGAGGGTTTCTTTTCTCCTCCATCGTTGGAAATAGTGTTGGTAACTTTCTTGGTTGGGTGGGCCGCTGGAGCATTGCTGTGAGATGTGGTAGTATTAGAAGTGATAGTTGGGGACTGGACGCTCTTCTCGTTGGGACCCTTTCCTTTCTTCTTGTAAAATTCATTAGTACTAAGTACTGTCTCCAAGTCACCATCATTGTGAGCAGGAGCACCTAAGTTATTATTTTCTTCTTCACTCAGAATAGTATGAATAAATGAATTTATGAATCCTACTGCCAGCATATGTTCCACGAAAATTCCATTAGGGTCAAACCCCTTTATATTTTCATCATATTTCAGATTCAGATTGTGGAAGTGGTTTTCAAATTCATCAATTTTTTTATATTCCTGAATATAAAGTCCCCAATTTTCAAAGGCAAGGGTATGAATTTATTTTTTCGTTTCTCATGGAAAAAGTGAAACCATAAATTATACTGCCTTGCGACTTCCGTAATAAACATTTTATCAAATACATGGAATTGAAGAAAGGAAGGAATTTCCTTAGAACCGGAAATCTTGATAACATTGTGATTTTCCATTTTCTCCAACGACCCCTTTTTATCCAAGAATTTATTTGCCTCGTCGGATATTCTGGGGGTATGTTTTCCAAACAATAGTCCTTTGAAAACTGAAACAAAATCATTGAAAACTTCATAGAAATGTAAAGAATCTTTGTGTCTCCACAATTCTTGGTACCAGAAGGTAACTCGGTCAAGTTCACAGTTCACCCTCCTACAGATAGACAATTTTGGAAATTGACAGCAAAATGCTATTGCAAACACCAAATAAGAATCCATAAAGAATTTCTTGTATTTTTTGTACTGTGACAATTGGGAGGAGATTTCAATGGAAATTGGTTTTCCCCAATTGAAAATAGCTTGCTCTTTAACTGTAAAATATAAGATATAAAGAATCATACGGGAAATAATGATGGTACTTTCTTGGCCTGTCACCCTGGTGAACAACCAAGCAATTTCCCAAAAGGGGTTTTTGAACGATTTGACCTACAACCTGGTAATGTCTTCAGGGACAACCACGAAATTCTCCAAGAAATCAGGCAAGAGGCCCAAGCTGTTGTCATGCTTTTTAAGGAAATCCCTGCAATCGTCTCCTTTGAAAGTAAGTGTTGGCTCAGGGAGCTTCAACATCTTACATAACACTTGAGGTGAAAGAGAGATGGGGGAATGGTATTGAAGTTGAGTAATTCGTTGACTCAGTATGTATTTATCAACGCATCATGCAACCAGTTCCTTGCAGTCAAAAACCTCAGGGAGACACCCTGCATGAGAAATTTCGGATGTCTAGATCACTTCCTTCTGAGCAGAAGGGTATGAATAGTAAGAATATGCTCTAGACCACTGAAAGTTTCGGTCCTCATGCCCAAAAATATTCAAATTATCATTGTAGAATTGTTTTTGAGTTGTTGCTGCCATAAGTTGACAAGATTGTTCTTTTAATCCAGATAATATTTGAAATGAGCGCTTGAGAGAGATAACAATAATATAATCTTCGACAAATCATGCTTTAATGTGGTTTAATGAGAAATATCCTTGATCCCTTCGTTTATTAATGACGGTATTTATAGAACCTGCATGATGACTTATTAGCATTAAACCATACTAAATGTGTATTGGGAAAAGCTCGAAGGTGGTGGGGATGGACGAGAGAAATTAGGATTTGGGAACTTTTGTGAACCTGTCAACCTGGGAACTCGCAAACCCATGGTTGTGAATGATAGAAAATAAGCTAAGTGTTGTGAGTGGTCGACCAGACTTGGATAAAAGAGAAATGAAATATTTAGGATATCGGTACCCGTGACAAGTCTGATGGTCATAATGTAGATTTTGGATCTTTGGGTGAAAAATGGATATCGCAAAACTTGGGATATGAAAGATTGAACCTGTGAACCCACAATTGCAAAAAATTATTAAGTATAGAATAACACGGCGGTCGGTCAGACTCATGATATGGGAGTATGGATGAAGATGAATATCCGTGAGTCCACCAACCCGCAAACCCATCGTTTAAAAAAAAATACTAAGTATAGTAACTAGAAAGGGAAAGGTGAAGGGAGAAAAGAAAAGGGGAAATGAGGGTAGGTATAGAAGAGGGAAAATAAATGAAAAAAAGAAGTTTGGAAAATAGAAAGGGGAGGGAAAATTCGGAAGCAGGAATTGATCTCAACAAATGGATCCAACTGTAGGATGATAAACCCCTCTGGGTTGTCAAGAATCCAAAATCTTTATGACCATGCGCTTTTGTCCATTAGGATATAGAGTCAAAGGTAATAATATACAAACTGAAAAATAAATTTATGTACAAGGAAAATGAGAAAGTTTTAGGTGAAGAAACCTTTCAAATGTTTCCCGTTGATAGAAAGCATTAATCTTTTATCCTTCAAGTCTTGGATCATATAGGAATTAAAACCCATGATATTTTCAACAATGTATGGTCCAATGTAGAAATTTTAATAAAAATTATGTATTGTATGGATTCTCCTGATCTAACAAGTATATGCCATTGTTAAAAACATAATCGCTTCTACAAATATTCTTGTGGAATTTAAAACATGATCACTGATTGCAATATCAAGAAGAAAGATCAATCACACATAACACAGATGTTTTACCGGGAAAGCATAAAGCTAAAAACCCCACTATCATATATTATGTATATATCATGGATCATGAAACAATCTCATACAAAACTCTAATCCAAGAGCTCTCAGTACAATATACAATCGTCTCACACTATCATACAAAAATTGACAAATTCATGTGCCAATTTACTACTTCCAGAAAGACTGCCTCCTCTACGCAATCCCTGCTAATAGAAATCCCTGCAATGAATGAATTCCTCTTGCCTAGGATGCACAATCCTCATGTGCACATCCACTGTGTGTGTGGCTACATGAGTGCACTCACTAATGTCACAATTGATAGTCAAACTATCCCTTTCACCTGTTATCTCAACTGGGTCTCCACTGGATCTGACATGCATGTAGTTAATAGTGGTAAATCTTCAGTTGCATGTGAGATCACTGATT
>JZKD02S1672860.1:1423807-1440183 GCA_000966675.3 Picea glauca | reverse complement strand
AATTCCTCCTCTGCATGCAAGTCTAGCTCCCTCTCAAGCGACAACTGCATGGCTTTCTCCTCGTCGAATTTTATATCCCGTGGCATAACAATCATCTTAATGTTAGGATAATACACACGATAATTATGGGGTGTTTTTGTGTACCTCACAAATATCCCAACTTCAACAGTCAGCTCCAACTTCTTCTTGGCGTTCTTGGACACATGCATATAAACAGATGAGTCAAAAATCTTAAAATGAGAAACATCAGGTTTCTTACCAGTGAAATCTTCTTCGGGTGTACTAATTCCAAGTACTCTATGAGGACAACAAATTTTCACATAAACTGCAGTGTTTCATGCTTCCGCCCACAAATTCATTGGTAGGCCCTGATCATGCAACATCGCTCGTGATGCACCCATGATCATTATGTTCTTCCTCTCCGCGACCCCATTTTGTTGTGGGTTATGAGGCGCTATGAGTTCTCTTCGAATTCCTTCTTTGTTGCAGAAGTATTTGAATTCGTTAGAGATGTACTCTCCACCATTATCACTCCTCAGAGCCTTCACTTGCTTCCCCGACTCTTTCCCCACCAATGCTTTAAACTCACAAAACTTTGAGAATGTTTGATCCTTCTTCTGCATGAAGAAGATCCAGCATTTACAAGAAAAGCCATCAACAAAAATAACATAATACTTATGTTTTTCTATTGAAGCAACCGAGAATGGTCCACACACGTCTGTGTGAATTCTCTCCGGGATCACCGAAGCACGGTTCTCCTTTTCATGAAAGGTGGACTTGACATACTTCCCCATGGTGAAACCCTTGCACTTATCTAACTGAGCAAGTGTTCCCATTGGAATTACAGTAGATATTTGTTGCATGATTTTCAAGGCTCCATGATGAAGATGGCCCAATCGCCTGTGCCATAATTCGCCCTCATCCCAGCTCACAAATTTTTCTGTCTTTGCCATCATGGCAGCGCAACCATCTACCTCTAGCTTGTAGAGATTCTTAACTCGAATCCCTATCTTCTTGATTTGACCCATTTTTTTATGTCGTAGGAAGGCTTTTCCATCGCTGAAAACAACATCATAGCCTCTGTCCTCCAACATTGCGACTGAGACCAAGTTTTTCTTCAGACCTGGAACATGCATAACATCTTTCAATTGAAATCGTTTACCTGAATCCCTCTGAAAGGTAATGGTACCAATGTTATTCTCACTATATCGTCCATCGTTTCCCATATCTATATGCATTTTTAGATCTCTATCCTCCAAGTCACTGAAAAGCTTCTTATCTCCCGTCATGTAGAAGGAAGCACCACTATCCAAATACCACACCGATCCCAATGCACTTGAATCCATGCATACGATCAAGGAGAAGTCAAGTTCAAATTGCGAGGCAAGGGCCTCACCAACTGCAGCTCCACCAACCTTCTTCTTCTTCTTCTTCTGCGGACAGTTAGTAGCGAGATGCCCATGTTCATGACAGTAAAAACACTTCACTTTGGACAAATCCAGCTTCTTGCCTTTAGACTCAGATTTTGAATGGAATTTCTTCCCCTTCCCTTTCCTTGCCATGGCAGCCAAAGCACAATCCTCTTCATCATCATGTTTTGATGAACAACCATCTCTGGTGTTCCAACTGAACTCCTCTTGTGCTAGATTCAACCATAGTCGTTCCCAATCTAGCAATTTTCTCTTCCATTGATAGAGTCTTGGTAACTGTGCCAATTTTTGGGAAGTCCTAGGAGAGCCAAGCTCACCAAATCATCATCAATGACTTTTATTCCCACACTCCCCAGCTCATCCCAACATTGGACAAACTTTGTGAGACATTTTGGAATGGAGTCTCCCTTCTCCATCTTGATCTTCCTGAGTTTATCTTTGAGTGCCAATTTCCTATGGTCGTTATTGTTTTGGAATAGACCCTTCAAAGTCTTCCAAATTTCATATGGTGTGGCTTTCCCATGGAGGTTTGAGACAATGTGGTCTCAGACTCCCTCCAATAGGATCCTTCTCGCCTTTTCCACTTTCTTTTTCCATGCATCAAGATTTGCAGCGTCTGCAACATCTGGCTTAGGAACATCTTTGTCAATGAATTCCTTCAAGCCATTGTCTTCGAGTACTACCTCCATCCTGTCCTTCCAAGAAATTTAGTTTGAGCTACCCTCGAGTGCATAATCTAACCTCAATCCATTGAAATCCATTTTGATCTTGAATCAGTTGTAGCACCAAGAAAGTCTTTCTGCAAATTCAAATTCTATCCAATCACAAACTCAGCTTCTACAATTTCCTGTGCTCTGATACCATGTAGAATTTTAATACAAATTATGTATTGCCTGGATTCTCCTGATCTAACAAGTATATGCCACTAGTAAATACATAATCGCTTCTACCATTCGAGAAGCGATTATCAATAAGAAAGATCAATCACACATAACACAGATGTTTTATCGGGAAATGATAAATCTAAAAACCCCACTATAGTATATTATGTATATATCATGGATCATGAAACAATCTCATACAAAAATGTAATCCAAGAGCTCTCAGTACAATATACAATCGTCTCACACTGTCATACAAAAATTGACAAATTCATGTGCCAATTCATTGCTTCCAGACAACCTGCCTCCTCTGTGCAATCCCTATTAATAGAAATCCCTGCAATGAATGAATTCCTCTTGCCTAGGCTGCGCAATCCTCATGGGCACATCCACTGTATGTGTGGTTGCATGAGTGCACTCACTAATGTCACAATTGATAGTCAAATTGTCCCTTTCACCTGTTATCTCAACTGGGTCTCCACTGGATCTGACATGCATGTAGTTAACAGTGGTAAATCTTGAGTTGCATGTGAGATCACTGATTTTGAATTAATTAATAATTAATTCATTGATCTCTCACTAGTGTAAGTTCAGTTACAACTAGTACAACTCATCTTAACTCACTTAACTGAGTTAAACTACTTCACAACTCACATAACTACACATCCAACTCTGTTACAACTTCAAATCACTCAGTTACAACTAATTCGAGTTGCATGTCCCACCAATCAACCTTTGAACTCGAATTTCCTATAGCTAACTGATTTTCCACTTCAGTTAACTATTTCCAAGTGCTCATTGCGAATGGACTAATATTTATTGTCCAACTATTATTAAGGGATAATAATAGTCGACATACATCTATAAATAGAATTCGCTCACCATCTGTAAATAGACATCATCTATAAATAGAATTTGCTCATCATCAAAAATAGACTTCCACCTAAAAATAGCTCGAGGCTCCATCCTAGTGTAGGTGCATAATTTTCACTAGGATCTTCTTGTTGAATCTCAACATCCAATTTAGAGTGCTTTGAATGTTCTATGCGTTGATGGTTTCTCCTTAGCCTTGTTCCAAATTAACACCAGTTCTCCCTTCTGATTTTTTTTTACAGTTGCACTCTGATCAAAATATATTTTGATACTTTGTTGTCTTTGAGAATTTCAATTTAAGGATTTTCCTTGTTCTTCTTCCAATTTCAACAACTGGTTGATCCTCCTTTGGATAGGTGAATTGTCTCTTGTATCTTCTATATTAACCACGAAAGTCAAGGCATTAAGTTCTAGGATAATTGGAATTTTCACTTCTTTCCCATAAACTAATGTATACGGGGACATCCTAGTGTTTTCCTTTGGATTTGTTCTGCTCACCCACATTGCATCAGTTAGCTTTAGATGCCAATTCCTTTGGTTCTTGTCAATAGTTTTATTTAATATCTATATGAGTGTCTTATTCGTGGATTTTGAAAGACCATTGCCTTGTGGATAATAGTTTTATGATTGGCCCATAATAATTCCATATTCTCCACAAAATTTTGTAAAATTTTAACCAATGAAAACCAAACCATTATCAGTGATCAATTTATTTAGGACACCAAATATTGAAAAAATATTATCTTTAAGGACCTTGATTAACTCTTGATAATCAACCCTTTTTAATGCCACTACCTCTGGCCATTTTGTAAAATAATCTGTAGCAGTCAGAATGTACATGTGTCCCTTTCTCGACTTTGGATTTATTGGCCCGACGACATCATGTCCCCATTGAGAGAATGGTTGTTCTAAAATTATGGGTTGTAACGACATCGATTATTTCTTGATTTTCCTTAAAAACTGTTGGCATGATACACACTTCCTTATTGTGCCATATGAGTCTCTAAAGATTGATGGCCAATAAAACCCAACCCTTATTATCTTATGGGTGGTGGCGGTAGGTGCAAAGTGTCCACTACATATTCCTTCATGGAATTCTCTCATTAGTTCTTGGGCTTGGTTTTCATCAGTGCATCTCAGTAGTATACCATCATAATTCCTCCTGAAAAGTATATCAACAATCAACACATATTGGTTTTCCTTCATCTTCGATGTTCTCCACTCTTTAGGGTTCATGGTGACAAGAAAATTCCCATACCTCAAGTAAAATACAATGTTTTCGTACCATTATGAATCAGTCAATGGTTCTCCTACTGAAATTGAAATCATTCCACACACAGAATCACTATTCACAATGATCTTGCATAAACCTTGTCCTTTGACATCCTTTAAAGGTTTAATTTCAATATCATATTCTTGTATCTTTTCCAGCCAGTTAACCCATTTTCCTTCTCTCAATTGTTGATTCAGAAGCATCTTCACTGGCGATGATGGAACATAAGCAATAGCATGAGAATTTAGTATGTATGTTCGAAATTGTACCACTGCTTTTACAAGAGCTAAGGCTTTATTTTCAAGTTCTAAATATCTCAATTCATAATCATGGAGGGTTTTTCTCATGAAACTTATTGGGAGTTCTTCACTCTTGGTATTCCTTTGAGTAAGAACATATGCAACAATTGTTTCTATGGTGAATGAATAGATGATGAAATCCCTTTGAAAATATGGACTAATGAGGGCTGGAGCTGTGGTAAATGATCTTTTGATATTATTGAAATATTCTTGGGTGTCCACTGTCCATTCAAGCCTCTCCTCCTTTTTCAATAACATATTGATCGGCTTTACAATACTTGCATAGTCAGGAACAAATCTTCGCACGAAATTGATCTTGCTGAAAAATGATTGATCTCCTTTCTTGGATGACGAAGGGTTTAGTTCATTTATTGCTTTAGCTCTTTCTGGATCGATGTAAATCCCTTCCTTGCACACAATATGACCCACTATTTTACCTTGAGTTACAGGGAATAAACATTTCTTTGGATTTAGAGAGACACCGTATATCTACATATGTCAAAAACGTTTCTCAAGTGATGGATATGATCACCCCTTGTTTTTGAATGCACTGTCAAGTCATCTTGATAGTCTGCCATGAATTTTCCTATCAACCCACTGAATGCATGGCCCTCTGGAATGTAGCTCCATAATTATTCAAACCAAAGGGAATTCTAGCATATGCATATGTCTCCCAAGGTGTTATGAATGTTGTATTTTCCCTATCTTCCTCAGCAACCAAGACTTGGTTATATCTAGAAAAACCATCCAACATGGACATGCAGGTTGATCCAGTGATGTGTTGGAGAAGGAACTCCATATTAGGTAAAGTAAAGTTATCCTTTATGTTTTCTTTGTTAAGATATCTGAAATCGACACACATTTGGATTTATCCGGTCTTCTTTCTTACTATCACGGGAATTGAAAGCCAATCAGAATGTCTAATGGGATATATTATTTCGACCTTTTTAAACTTCTCCAATTCAATCTTTACCAGAGATTTCTGTTTGGGGTTCATCACCCTTATTTTTTTCTTGACACGTTTTGCTTCTTCTCTCAAAGGAATGATGTGCTGGAATATTTGTTTATCATAATATTTAAAATCATCATAGGTCCATGTGAATACATCAAGGTATTCTTTAAACAATCCAACATATTGATCAACTTCCTCAGTGGTGCAATCAAATCACAAGCTGGCATATTTTGGGGAACTGTCAGTTCCAATATTGACCTTTCTTGTTTCTTGCACTTTTCGAATTGAAACTTTTTCCAGGAGATTCTTAGCATGATAATATTTCATAAAAAGAGACTCAGATTCTATAATCTTTAGGAACAATAGACCTGTGATATTCTACATCATCATCATCATCGTTAAACAAAAAAATTTCTAGTTGTTCATCATTCTCAAACACTTGCAAATATTCCATGTTATCGGGTACAGAAGGTCGGAACACTCTCTCTAGTTGAAAATATGTTTTGATGTGTATATCGTCTGGGTTTGACAATGAGGCCACCAAGACCAATGAATCTGCCTTATGATTCTTGTCCCTTGGAATGAAATAAATGTTGAAAGAACTGAAAGATTCCATCAATTCATTAACTCTTTTGAAATATAACTTAAGTATTTACTTCTTGATTTTATACCTCTGGGTAACCTGATTAATCACCAACTCGTAGTCGCCAGTCACAATTAGATGTTCTATCTTCATTTATTTTGCAAGAATCATCCCCTGAATCAAGGCTTCATATTCTGCTCCATTATTAGTACATGAAAATTCCAGTCTAATATCATGTGGATGCACAATCTTAATTGGACTCATAAGAACAATTCCAACTCTTCTCCTAGAGTTTGAACAAGCTCCATCAAATGACATCCTCCATCGAATGACATCCTCCAATAGCCTTTAAATAGACATTCTTGATTCTCTGTATCTTAAACTTGCTCTAGGATTTCATTATGTTCCATGCCTAGGATAACATAGTTTCCAATCCCGACGTCTATATAATCTTCAATTAATTCATTATCCTTCTTCTTGAAAGAGAAAGGTTTCATGGGTTCACGGGGTACCTTAATCATTGCTCCTTATTTTCCTGGCAACATCATGCAACTTCCATCTTTCATTATATATCCCCCAATCATGGATGTCCAATATCTTCCCAGAACAACTCCATATGTCGGAGGAAGATATACCACAATAATATTGAAAACTATAATGATATGGGGGGTTGTCGTGATCCAAGCATAAAATTCCTTGATTTCTCCATAAGCTGGCACTTTTCTAGAATCAATTGCATATATAATTTCACCAATTTTGTAATATTTGGTATAAATCATGCCCAATGCCTCCGTGACCGCTAGTGGCAAGATATTATTTGTCATGCAAGTGTCAACTAAACAATTATGCAGTGCAACATCATGATTTTCAATTGAAATGTAAAAGAGAGGAATTTTACCTCTCAACTTGGCAGTTGACTACTTCTGGCTTTGTTTCGGACTGGTAACAACAACTTCTGTTCTTTCAAATGGATCGTCCAACAATTTCAAAATGTTTTCCCTTTGTTGGCGAATATTCACCACTTCTGTAAAAGGTAGAGTTATCCTTAATTTACTTAAAGTCCTATATGAAATTATATGTCATCTGAGTGGAGTTTAACATTAGGTGTTGCCTTTTACTTCCAATGTTATCCATCACTTTCTCATTTTCCCTTTTCTCATTTGTTTTTTCTTTATCCTTTTGGTTTTCTTTTTCAGATTCATTCTTATTCTTGGATCTATTTACAAATCCTCTTTTCTAGGAGACATTTTCTTGCAAGTTGGGGTCGTTTTCGCCTTCTTAAAATATATACATTGACATCTCTCATCTGTCCATCTACACAGTTTTAGAAATTTCATCAAGTGATTAACAGTTCTCTTTCTCAATTATTTTCTCATCATATACATCATCTAGAACAACTGCATTAGGAGTAGGTTTCCCGGGAAGCCTTGGTCTTTGCAGATTATCCATTTTTTCAAACCTCACTCTGTTTTCTTGGGGAGGGTTCCTTATTTTCCACATAATTGTCTCCCCTCCTTAGTCCAGTTATCTCATTCTACATCTATTTGATATTTCTATTCATTTTTGTAATTTCAATTCTTTGCTTAGTTTATTGTGCCACCGCAGGGTCTACCTTTACATTTGGTATGGTTCCCTTGAAAAATACTCCTCCAATTGTTTGATTTTGAGCCCGTCATGGCTTGAATTATTCGTTATTTATTGAATTGGAGGCTCCTTGATTATCAATACTTAATCCTCCCAACTGCCTTTGTACTTTTCCCAGTATAATGTCGGGGTCGACACCCGTTTCAATCATAATTTCTTCCATATCAATGTCTTTAGTCATTTCCTTCTCCAAAGTATTCATTTGGGATGTTCTAATAGAATATTTCACATTCAGGGGCATTGCATTCTTATAACAATCGAGTATGACTGGGTCATTGGGTCTTTTATCTTCTGGAATTTTACTCAAGGTTTTATTGAACCTGAGATTAAAATATCGTATTCTTTCATTCTTTCTCAAGCCAATCTAGCTAAAATCGGTGAGAAGAGTATGATAAGGAATTGGAGGGGCGAACATATTCAGTAACATGTCTTCGAGGTCATTAAATGAGCGAATTGATCTATTGGGTAATATTGTATACCATTCATATGCTCTTCCTGATAGGGTTTGCATAAATAACCTTACCATGACATCGTCATATTCAACATGGTGAAAACCACAAACATCAAGAAATAAGTGAAGGTGCCTCTTTGCATCGATTTCTCCGTGTCCAGAAAATTATTTTAAGGTATCTTTAGGCAGAACAACGAGATCATGTTTCTCACCTAAAATATTCTAATGGGAATCTCTTATTCTTCGTCGATTTTCAAACCTTAGATTTTCTTGATTTCTTGTTGGATCTCTTCCACCTACATGTGGCCCTTCTCGTGGTTGTTCATTTCTTTCTGCCATATCTGGAGAGGTTCCAAGAATATGGTTCTAATTTCGTAGAATACATAGTTGCTTACTTTTACTGTTGGTAATGGGTCCTCTGTATTTGTCCAGTTTCAATCCTGACCTTGTCCTTGTGCTACTCTTGCTAGCCTTTGGTTTCTTTGGTCTTTTCGTTCATCTCTCCTCTGTCTCCGGAGGATTTCTCTTTATTCTTATTGGACTAAGATGTTCCAGGACCTTTCTAAATACTCTTGGGTCTCAGATGTTTTTATTACCAGATTGTATAGCTAGTGTAAGATGCTTCATTAATTGTTCAATCCAATTTCCAAGTGGGGTTGATCATCCTGGGGCAAAGTCATATAATTTTCAAATATTCTAGACCAGGTTCCAAATTTCAGTTCATTCCCTAGTATGGTCACCAAAAATGTTGACACTTGAATCCATTAGGACTGAAATGAAAACCTGACAAGGATGTAAATCCCCTTGTGTTTTTATAGAGGTGGCACTCCTCTTTACTTTAAGATTTTCTTGGGATTCTAGATATTTAGAATATGGGACTTGACAAAAGTTTGTTGTGGTAATCAAATAAATATAAAGATTGTAAGAAAGATAAACGAGAAATTTTTTCTTTTCTTTTTAAAGAAAGTTTCTGAGAATGGACTAGGAACCACACACATTCACACATCTAAAGAAAATAAGCAAAATTTTCTCACATCCATCATAGTTTAAAATAAATATTTTTGATCACATAAGAATAAAAAGAAGATGATCTGCATGCATAAGAGAAATTTAACAGAGTGGACACATGGGCATATCAAATAAAGATAATGATAGATCAATCTAAAATACTTTATACTCAAAACTCATAGTTACAAAGAATAGTTGAAACTGATCCCAAAATAGCTCTCTTAAAATTTCTAAAAAATATATAGTTTGTTATATATTCTTTGAAATTTAAAATGGGTTTCTTTTAAAGACTCGAATTGGGGCTCTTGTGGACCAGAAAGAAAATATACACAAGAATGAATCTTGTAGAAGGAAGATGGTGGGCGGTAAAAGAATAGTAAGACCTAGTAAGAAGAAAAGAGAAGTTATCCGTCTTTGGTTAAACCTTTGTATTCAAATAAGCAGAGTAACTAGATGAAGGACTTGATAAAGAAAGAAAGATGTGAACAACATAAACTTACTATGATGGTCTCTCCTTATTTTCACTTGATTGCTAGTGTCCTTTTATTGTCTTCATTAACGGTTATAGGAACCATCTCAATTGTTTCTTGCCCCTCGTTGGTCAATTTATCGATAGCTTTATTGAACCATTCTTCAATATAACTTTTCGTTGGTGCACCATTGATTTCATGTTGAATTTTGATGTTGAATAACTCTCCCTCCAAGTCTCTTAGATCAAGGGAAATTCCATGTAATGCTTACTCAATGTCATGATTCTTCATGGAGTAGTCCACTAGCCAATTGTCTATGTCTTCCTCATCATATTCAAGTAAACCATAGAACTTTTCAACTGACAACCCTTTAAAAATATCAAGTTGTTCTTCAAATTGTTGCTTTGTTAGGAATATCGATTTGAGGATTAGTTTGGGGTCTTGTACTTCGTTAGTACTTCTGGCTAAGTCTTTTTTTTGTGATCCTCTTGAATAATTCTTCCCTCTTTGATATATCTTTGTTGCATGCTTGAACAATATTTTTCAATTTTTTTTATGTTTTCTTTCCAGCACGTGTTCAATTGTTTTATCTGGATTGGGGAGGGAAGATCCTCCTCTCTTCTCCTTAGTTTTGTCACATTGGAAAATCTATTTCCAAAGGTTAGTACAACATCAAGGTAAAAAAATTCTTCATTTTTCAGGTCGGCTTGCAAATACTCGTGGAAGGCATGCGCCCTAGATCCAAAAGAAGCAATGTTTTTCGAAGTTTCCCATGCCTCTATGATCAATGCCATTATTTTCTTGATTTTTATTTCCACCTAGCTCCTGGATGATGTAAGTATGCTTGAGGATCCTTTTAATTTAGCAGCGGGTGTGGTGGGTTCGACTATTTTCAAAGGACTTGCAAGAAGTGGAAGAGGCATTAAGGCGTCTTCCAGTTCCTTGATCCTTTCTTTCAACTTCGTGTTTTCTGCTTTAAGACCACCAATGGAGTCATACAGGGCATCCCCAATTTCTCTATGAATTCTATAAATATGGGAATACCTCATATCTCTTAGGTCAAGATCTAAACAAGATTTTCCTTTCTTATTATTCACATCATCTTTTTCAATAATCAATTTCTTGGATTCCCTATCAAAGAAAACACTCTAAAAAGAAAATGACTCTTCCTCATTGACGATCTCATTCTTAGTGATTTCCAATGATGAATTCTGATGGGCCGCATTCCCTGGTTGATCCATTGTGGGAAACATTTACTCGATATCCTCCTCGAGCTCCATATCTTCAAGGGAGAAGTTGTTGATGTCACTTTCTATGCGGTAGTCTTCTTCCTCTTGCACAACATTTTTCCTCTTTTCTTTTCAGAGGAAGCTTGTGTGAGTTCTCGATTTTTCCCGACGGGGGATTCTTTTCTCCTCCGCCGCTGGAACTTGTTTTGGTAACTTTCCTGGTTGGGTGGGCCATTGGAGTGTTGCTCCAATATGTGGTAGTCTTAGGAGCGACAGTTGGGGACTGGGCACTCTTATCATTGGGACCCTTTCCTTTCTGCTTGTAAAATTAATTAATACTAAGTATTGTCTCCAAGTCACCAACATTGTGAGCATGAACACCTCAATTATTATCTTCTTCTTCACTCAGAATAGTATGAATAAATGAATTGTTGAATCATACTGCTAGCATATGTTCCATGAAAATTATATTAGGGTCGAACCCATTTATTTGTTAAGCATATTTCAGATTCAGATTGTGGAAGTGGTTTGCAAATTCATTTATTTTGTTTATATTCCTGAATATAAAGTCCCCAATTTTCCAAGGAAAGGGTATGAATTGATTTTTTCGTTTCTCATGGAAAAAGTGCAGCCATAAATTACTACCTTGTAAATTCTATAATAAATTTTTTATCAGATACATGGCATGGAAGAAAAGAGGGATTTTCCTTAGAAACGAAAAATCCTGATAACATTGTGATTTTCCATTTGCTCCAACGTCCCCTTTTTATCCAAGAATTTATTTTCCTGGTCGGATATTCTCGCGGTATCTTTTCCAAACAATAGTCCTTTGAAAACCGAAACAAAATCATTGAAAAATTTATAGAAATGCAAAGAAGCTTTGTGTCTCCACAATGCTTGGTAATAGAAGTTAATTGGGTCAAGTTCACAGTTTACCCTCCTACAGATAGAGAATTTTGGAAATTGATAGCAAAATGTTATCGCAAACACCAAATAAGAAGCCATAAATAATTTATTGTCTTTTTTGTACTGTGACAATTGGGAGGAGATTTCAATGGAAATCAGTTTTTCCCAATCGAAAATAGATTTCTCTTTGAATGTAAAATATAAGATATAAAGAATCATGCGGGAAATGTTGGCGGTACTTTCTTGGCATGTCACCCTCGTGAACAACCAAGCAATTTCCTGAAAGGGGTTTTTGAACGAATCGACTTGCAACCTGGTAATGTCTTCAGGGACAACCATGGGATTCTCCAAGAACTCAGGCAAGAGGTCCAGGACATTGTCATTATTTTTTAGTAAATCCCTGCAATCCTCTCCTTTTAAATAAATTTTTGTCTCAGGAAGCTTCAACATCTTACAGAACACTTGAGGTGAAAGATAGATGAGGGAATGGTCTTGAAGTTAAATAATCTGCTGACTCGTTATGTATTTCTCAATGCACCATGCAACCAGTTCCTTTCAGTTGAAAACCTCAGGGACTCACCTTGCATGAGCAATTTTGGATGTCCAGATCACTTCCTTCTGAGAAGAATGGGATGAATAGTAAGAATACGCCCTAGACCACTGAAAGTTTTGGTTCTCACGCCCAAAGTATTCAAAGTATCACTGCAAAACTACTTTCAAGATGCTACTTCCATAAGTTGACAAGAGTGTTCTTTTAATCCAAATAATATTTGAAATGAGTGCTTGAGAGAGACGACAATAATATAATCTTCAGCAAATCATGCTTTAATAAGGTTTAATGAGAAATATCATCAATCCCTTTGCTTGTTAATGACGATCTTTACAGAACCTGCATGATGAGTTATTAACATTAAACCATACTAAATGCATATTGGGAAAATAACAAAGGTGGAAGGGACAGACAAGAGCAATTAGGATTTGGGAACTTTTGTCAACCCGGGAACCCGTGAACCCATGGTTGAGAATGATAGAAAATAAGCTAAGTGTTGAGAGCAGTTGGACGGACTTGGATACAAGAGAAATGAAATATTTAGGATATCGATACCCGCGACAAGTCTGATGGTCATAATGTATATCGCGGATCTTTGCGTAAAAAATGGATATCGCGGAACTTGGGATATGAAAGCTTGAACCCGCGAACCCACGATTGCAAAAAATGGTTAAGTATAGAGTAACGCGGTGGCCAGTCAGACTCATAATATGGTATTATAGATGAAGATGAATATCTATGAGTCCGTCAACTCGTGAACCAACTGTTTTCAAAAAATGACTAAGTATAGTAACTAGAAAGGGAAATGAGAAGGGAGAAAAGAAAAGGGGAAATGAGGGTAGGTATAGAAGAAGGAAAAGAAATGGAAAAAAGAAGTTGGGAAAACAGAAAGCAAAGGGAAAATTCGGAAGAGGGAATTGATCTCAATAGGAGATTATCTACGAAAAAGGAACCTGATGCAGGAGCATTGGCTTTCAAGGTCAAGTTCAAAATGTAAGATCAGACCTTTAGGTCTAGACATCAACCCAAGGAGGGGCCTGTTGTAACAAGGCATTGTAAAATCTCATGTAAAAAGCATTTTATTTCTTAGTGAGCATAGATAGAGAATCTAATAGGTGTTAGTGAGTGTTGATTCATGTAACAAATCCCTTAAAAGATGGGATGACTCGATTAGGGAAGTAGCTTTCTTATATCTAGTAGTTAAATGAGTCATAGAAGATGTAAATATAGTTTTCTAAAAATAGAATTAGCGGCTGATTTATAAGAGTCTGTTGAAGAGCTGGATAAGCTCAGATTTGTAAGGCTTTGGAAATGATCGAGTAGAGAGAGAGGAGAGAAGGAGATAACTTTGAGAGGAGTTCAGGGAGAAAATGGCCATTGAATGTGTATCAGGCGATAAACAGAGTAGTTCGGGGTCTTTGAAGTTTATGTACAATTTACTTTCTTAATGAGAAGGAGATTCATTAGTGTTGTGGGTATTTTTGTCTCTTTTTCAATCTGTATGTAATATGATTGAGAAATCTATGATGAATTAGTGAATAGAGTCCTTTACTGTGTAAGGAAGAGCTTGCAGGGTTTCAGTGCCTGTATGAGCCTGAAACTAATATTGGTATTGGGTAGAATCACTATGTGATTCCAATTCATGGATAAATGGTTGGGTAGAATCATTATATATGGTTCTAGTTTATACTGGTTTGAGCAAGACTTATAGGAAATTCATTCTCTGTAGAAATCCAAAGAAGTCATATTGTGCGTTTGACTGTGTGATGATGATTCTAGTGATCAAGGGAAAGACCAAAACATCGTTCAGAGTTTAGAGAGGTGGTGAAAAAAGTTTTTTTACATACATGCAAGGTTAAAACTAATGAGCAGGAGACTGAAGAAGTTATATTGTTCTATTGTTAAGAGAAGTAGAGTGTTTTGAGTTTAGTATGCAGAGTTGGGCAAATGAATATGGAAAATTCTACGCAGAGAAGGTGAAATCATGAACCGACGGTAGTTGTGCATTCTAAGGGATATGGACAGATGAGAAGCTATATCGCACTCAGAGATGAGAGGTTTCTAAGAGATCCTTGGGAGTGCAATGGGTTCCACATGGATAGTGATAAGTGGCGTCGCACTCAGACCAATTTGTATATTTTACAGTGGGTTTCCATTGTGATATCGTCTTGGTCACGGGTCGAGATCACATGGTATGTGGAAGCATCAAGGAGAATGGGGATAAGCACCTTTTTCCATATTGTGATAGACTCTCAGGTATTTGTGTGTTGCTTTATTGAATGCGATAAGCCACTGAGGTATTATATACTAGACACACTTTGAAGTCATGTATGTTAAGGGAAGCAAACTTGTAAAGCGCTTAAGGTTGTGTGTTAGGTTCTTAATCTTTTGAAGGGAGTGACTGTATGTGTTGAATGGTGGTGTGCTAAAAAAACTGAGTGATAAGCACATGGGAAGGTTTGAGTTAGTGGAGGTTAGTGAAATAATTTGATGAACATAGGGGGAGATCCAAACTTGGCTAAGGCACTGAAGTAAGAAGGAGAGCCTAGTAGTGGTACTATAAAGGTTTAATAATGTTTAACCTTGTAGAGTGTGTAGGGAACCATGCATACTAAGAATATCCTTGGGTAAGACAGGCGCTAGAGAGGGGCCTGCTATCAATTGGTATCAGAGCAGGAAGAGAGTAAGCTCACTCTAGTGAAGGAAATAAATAGAGAAACAAAGAGCAAGGAAGTGCTTTTGTGAAGGCAAGAAGTTTGCAAGGGGATTTGTAAGTGTAATAGCTTTGCATGCAAGTGAGGAAGAGGCTTGTAGCCTGAAAAATGAGGTTAGTGACAAGATAACTACTTTGGGAGAAGCAGTGCAAGGCTATGGAAAGAGGTAATAGCAGTTAGTAAACATCTCAGCAAGAAGATCACATCCTTTAGGAACAATGATGAAGAAAACTAGCAAGGGTTTCTGAGAGAAGAAAGAGTGTGGACAGAACCTAGTATTTCAGTTGTGATTGAAATACAAGAGGATAGTTGTGTCCTCAAGTGCAGATGAGTTTTGGATTTGGTCCTAGAAGGAGCAAAGAGGATTGCTCAGGAGGGTTCTAGATAGAGGACCAGTACTTGTGAAAAGACTAAGTATAGAGAAGGCTTGGTGAGGTAAGTTGTCACGAAGAGAGTTATTACTGCAGAGGCTAGTGAAGCTCATAGGGAGTGAAAGAAACTCAAGAAGATGACCATTGAAAGTCATAACAGAGGATCAGGAAGCAACCACGGAGCGCAGAAAGAAGATGTCAAATTTAATGGCATATGGAGACAATTAAGTGATGAAGATTATGAGAGGGAGAAGGTTGAGATAGAAGTCCATCTGAAAGTAATGATGGAGTTGTTACAGAAGGAGAAGGAATACCAGAGGTATGACTTCCTTATGATAAGAAACATGAGGTGGCATAAGCTACAAAAGATGAAAAAGAAACTGATGAATGCTCAGTGGGAAGATGATATTCTCAAGGAAAGTGGGTATCTGGGAGAAGACTTGAAGACTGAAACTTCAAGTGAGGCCAAGAGGTCGCAATGTCTTAAAACTGATATATTGTGTATGTTTGTAGGTGAAATTAATGAGGAAGGACAATTTTCTGATATTGACATAAGGAGTGAAGAAGACAGATAGAATCTTAATTCTAGTTTAAAGGGAAAAGAGATAGTTAAGTGTTAAGCCCTAATATTGGCTCATTACCCCTTAATTGGGGCATATTAGATTAGTAATGCTATTTTATTTATGTCGGATTTAGGCCATTAGTTGTAATTTAGATTAGTAGTGTTATTTTAATTATGTCG
>JZKD02S1672860.1:1386903-1397432 GCA_000966675.3 Picea glauca | reverse complement strand
AAAGTTGTAAAAAGCTGGAGAAATGCATAAAAACTCAAATAAAGCTTTCAGCCAGAAATGGAAGAGGGTTTTCTGCCAAAATTCAAATAGAGCTTGCAACCACACAGAAATTCAAACAGGTTTTGAGCAAAATCGAAATTCAGAAAGGGCTTTGATCCAAGCCAAAATTCAGAAAGTGTTTTAAGGCAAAATTTCAAATACCGCTTTGAGCCAGACCAAAATTCAAATAGCATTTTGGGCCAGGCCAAAAAACCAAAGAGCGTTTCGAGACCGAATTCACACAGGGATTGGAGCCAAAATATAAACCAGGTTTTGAACAAACTAAGAACTCATACCAGATTTTGAACCACACGAAATTCAAGCAAGGTTTTGAGCCAAAGTTCAACTAAGGTTTCAAGACAAAATTCAAGCAGGGTTTCGAGGCAACACAGGGCATCAAGATACACACCTGAATTGCGTCAAGTTTAAGCAGTAGAGACATTATCCCCTCGATGATCTTCAAGCGCTCCTTCTCATTCTGAAGAATCGACTCCACAACTTGATGATCAGGAAGACGCCGCCGAATAGCTTCGGCCTCTGCCTTGACATCACGTATAAACCTCAAATTCTTCAACGGCGAACCCTTCCGAGCAGAAAACCCTCGGAAAGCCGACTGCATTTTGGTGGCCGCAAAAGTTCCGTCCATTCGAGGAGCGGCAGCCTTCTTAACCACTGATGATGATTTGGGAGCCTCTGAATCAGGCTTAGAATCAAGCTTCAAAGGGCTATTCCCCTTGATCACCGAACTCGAATTTTGCGGGGGATTATTAGTAGGACCGTGGACTGGAACTGTGATCGTCTTGGGCGCGCCGCAATATTCATACTCGGGTTTTGTCGGGGTCACGGTGGCTGCAGCGTAGGGGTGAGAACTGTAGAGATTGTGATACGATCTTCTCTGCGGGAATCGATCCCACGACCTGCCAAAGAAGGGGTATTCCATAGTTTTAACTTCAATCAAGACTCTCTCTGCAACACGAGCAGAATCGAGACCAAAGTGTATGTTCGGTCATAGAAAAATAAATAAAAGTAGTAGTCGGCTGCCCTTCCTAGTGCAATTGGCTGATCACATTGTCAAATCTATTAATTGTTAATACATTGAATGACGTGAAGCCTGCAATAACACTTGAAAGATATTAACCAATCAAATGTTAGAAAAATATTTTCTTTTATTATTACAAAAAATACATATTTTGATTTCCTATGTTACACATTTGATATAAAACAAAAATCTAAATTCAACCCTAAACTAATAGCCAATCAACGATGAACTCATCGCTATTAGTCCCTGGCCTTGGCAGGGACTAATAAGGCCCTCCAATGACCTTATAATTTATGTCCCATCCTCATTGAAAATGTGCAAATGTGCTTATGTTAAGGGTCAACGCTCCAAACATCGAGAATGTGGAGTTCTCTAAAGCGGAGAAAGTTTCTACAAAGGGAGGTATTGCTATTAGTGGGACACCACAACGGGGACAAAATATTATGAACGTGTGAGTAGATGAAAACTACTCACACAACGTCGAGAAAATAGTGTTATGTTGTGGTGGGTTTGCATATATTTCTTTTGGTTCAATTTATTTGGTAATATCAAAATGTTGTTTGGTTGCTTAGAATTAATTTGCGGAAGAGGTGTAATGTGAAAATTATTTAATCATCATTGGCTAAATGTTATGTTTCTTTATGTTCTAATAGAATTAACAAATTTTATGGAAAAAATATGTTCTAATAACAAATTTTATGGAAAAAAGTGAGAACATTTAGATAGTTGAATGTTTATTGAAGTGTTAGCTTAGGAAGATAATGAAAATGGTTTGGGGTAAGTTGGTTGACTATTTGAAAGGATTAATTATAATCATATATCAATATCAATTAATTTTAATTTTGGGTTTATTATGTGTTGAAGGGATCAAATCTTTTCAAATCTTTTTTTGGTGGAATTTTTTTTCAATTTAATTTTTTTTTTACATAAACATTATGAGTTAAGATGGATTTAAGTTGGTTCTCTATATATATGTATGTATTTATGTCATGTGTCAACTCTATGTTAAACACTGAATGAATTACACATCTCCTTCATACTAAGGAGCATATAATTAAAATGTTTTAACTATACAAAAAATTTGAGAACTTTTTTACTTTAAATTGCTTTATATATATAAAGTTGATATTGAAATATTCTACTTAAGGTGGACATTGAAATATTTATTTTAAATGTCAAGTGTGAACTCCATGTTAAACATTAAAGGAATTACACATCTTCTGCATGCATGGACATAAAAAAAATACTTATTGATCAAATAAGAAATTGTGTGCCTAGAAACACTATGGAGGAGATTATGGAGGAGATGTTACTGTAACATAGCACATTAAAATAATAATAAAACACAAAATGACAAAAATTATATATATATATATATATGTTTTGTTTGATTTTCTCTAACTTCAATTAATAGCTCAAAAAACAATATAGTGGTTATTAATATATTAAAAATATATATTAATATTTCGTAATACTTTAACTTTAATGTATTAAAGTAGCATAAATTCATGTCGAGATGAAATTTTTTTAGAGTGAAAAATTTAAAGAAGATTTACACCCTGGTATATAAAAAATACTTCTTGATACAAAAATATAATAATAGATAATGCATATTAATCATTACTATATAAAATAAAGTAAGCATTACTATATCAAATAAAATAATGTCATTAATATAATACTAGTATACATCATTCATAATAATCGTTACTCTTTTTATAAATCAAATTTTACTTTTTTATAAATCAAATTGAAATAAAAAATCCATTATTCATCTTTTTTAAAAATCAAATTGAAATAAAAAGTCCATCAACCATCTTTATTTTTATTTTTTATTAAACACATAAAATATGCAATATTCATCTTTATATATATATTTTTAATCTCTTTTTATAAATGAATAACACGATGTTTAATTTAGGAGGAACAATTTACTACTTTACTACCTGGCCTGATCACACTAGAAAGAATTTTCATGAAGCATAAATACATTTGAATCTATTTGTAAGTTATAAATATGTATAATGAATTTTCGTGAAGCATAAATACATTTGAATTTATTGGTCAAATACATGTTATAAATATGTTTAATATGGTATACATGTTATAAATATGTTACACATGTTATAAATATATAAGTACCTCTCTATTGAGGAGAACATGCGCAAGGTTGAAGATTATGAAGGATAGGAGGTTTTTTGAATTACGATATGGCGGGAAACCTTTTTTAGTATAGGTTTGAACTCTTGTTTGAGAGTTTTGCTGGTAGTTTTTTATCTTTAGTAATTGGTTTTTTTGGTTTGATGGTGTACTTTTGTTACAATCTTGATGATTCGACATCTTTGTCGAATCTTTTTGGTAGACTCTTTTTACAGTTCTTTTAGTTAACAAAGAGTGGTAGTAGAAGTCGAGCTCTCATTCTTGGTGAGGGAGGCTTGTTAGGATGTTTTTTCACCATAGAAGTTAACGTCACCTCTACATTGATTACCCCTGGCCATCTTAGTTCTCACTCGTTTGATGAGACAGAGTTCTTCAATTGCTTCTCCAAACCTTCCCTGAGGTGGCAGCTTTAGGTGGGCTCTGAACCTTCCATTATGGAGAGTGAGGTCATTGCCCTTATGGGAGGGGAGGACATAGATCATTGGGATCGATAGGGCCTGTTGGATTCGGTCGACGAGCTATGTAACAATTACTACAAGAGAACAGGTAATAACTGCTCATTAAGTACTCCAACTACTAGGGTTCCTTCGACTACATCTCCAGCCTATTCACTTTCTTGTCCATCGACTGGCGTAGAGACAGTGTCGGGTTCTCTACAATTTGTTGTTTTTATGACCCAAAAGGGTTCCGTGGGTGGTCCGTCACATAGGAGAACTCATGGAAAGGGTGCACTCGGTGCCTTCCCTCAAGCGATAGATATTAGTGTTCCTTGTGTGGGTAGGTTCTCAGAATGTCCGAAGGCTTGTATCAGTCACAAGAGGGGAGTTAACAAGTGCCCACAGTGGGTGTGGTAGCGAAAGTGGAAAAAACATCGCTTAGTTATGGGTATGGATGTAGGCTTGGAAGAATCCTGCAACCTTTCTCTTTGTGCACTTGTGGGTAGGTTAGCTTATAGAGATCGTTGCTCACAAAATATGGCAGAGTGGATGAAGAGTTCATGGGAGCCTATTCTTTGCTATTCTCCTGAGGTTTTAACTTTACCTAGAGGCTGGCTAGGTTTCATATTTAAGAGTCTGAAGGATTCGGCTTGTATTCTTGACAAGTTTTGGGGCTATGGGGGTGGAAGCATGATGCTGAAGCGGTGGCACATCAACTTCAACCCTGTAACTGAGTACTTCAGTTTTCGCCACTTATGGGTTATCCTTCTGGGGCTCCCACTACAGTTATGGAACTCAAAGGCGTTGGAGTTGATAGGTAACACGTTAGGGCGTTTTTTAATGGTGGATGAACGTGCACTTCATGCTGCTGATAAACAAATGGCAAGGGTTCTCGTCGAAGTTGACATACATGTCGGTTTACTAGAAACATTGGATATAGAATGGCGGGGCCATATTTTCGCTCAACGGTTGGACTTCCTGGGCCTTCCATTTCGTTGTTCGATTTGTAGACGAACTGGACATTTACACAAGGATTTCACTTAGGTTTTTGGAGCGGTACCAGAGGAGGACCTCTCAGAGGACAACTTGGAAGAAAACTACTCTCCTTTGATGGATTCTCCATCCGTGGGAGTATATCCGGTTTTAAGATCTTAAGTGAGCCCTGATCCGACAGATTCTTCATACATTGGTAAGCTTAAACTATTATGTCCTATGTTATATAATTCGCTCTCGTCTTGGGAGAGAGACCATTTAGACAGTCTTGTACACTCTGAGCCGGTTCATCAGGCTGAGGTTGGTGTGACCCCTGTGGTTGACACAGTCCCATTACCAACTGTTAACTCTCCTTCTCGGCATGTGACTTCACCAGACTCTTCTTCTCCTAAAGTTTTGAGTACACCTACCTTGCCTTCTTACTTAGATGAGGAGGACTCTTTAATTTCCCCGGGTTATGTTGAACCGACCATTAGCGATCATTCTCTGGAAAACTTGCTTTCGTCCTTAGTTCCCTCCATCACTGGAAACTTCGGTTCTTTTCCCATACCGACATACGAGGGGAAGGATTTAATAACTAGTACCAGCACTATGGGAGCCTCTACTACGACTATGGGGGTAAGGATTGATCCTGGGAAGGACCCGACCTGGTAGAGAGGAATAGGTTTGGATATTTCCCCCATTAAAACACAGAGTGCTCGTAAAAAGGTGAGTTCTCTGAGTTTTTCTTCCGCATTACAGTTTGTTGTTCTAGACCAAGGTGCGCTTAGAGGCATGAAATCCCTCGCATGGGATAAGTCATGATTCATCTATCCCTCAATATTACAGGGGTGGGAGGGCGCCTAAAATTGGCCTCCCTTAGAAGACTCCTAGAGAAAAATCGTCCTACTATAATTTTTATACAAGAAACCTTAGTGGATGCAGATAAGGCTAGAAATTTTATGTTTTCACTCAGGCCTGACTGGATGATCTGTGTTGTAAGTTCTGTTGGAAATTCTGGTGGGTCCTTGTTTCTTGGGATCCTACTTGTTTTGAATTAGTGTCGGTCCTAAGTTGTGGAGAGATTTTTTTGACAGGTTCAAGTTTAGCGATGAAAAGGAAGGTGTATCTCCTGAATGTTTATGGACCTTGCCAAGATTGTAAAAAATTCAGGGAAAAAGTTGATAGAGTTGGTATTTTAGCAATTGATGAATTAATTATGGCAGGTGATCTGAATTTAACAATCAACTCAGAGGAAATTTGGGGCGAGACAACCCAGGTAGATTCTCTGGCAGGCTTTTTTAAAGAATTATTTTCAAAAAACAAGATGGTGGATGTGGCCCCGACTAAGGTGGTGTCGACTTGGAGGAATGGAAGGTCTGGATCAGAAGGAATTTCAAAGAGATTATATAGGTTCTACATGGTGGAGAACGTGCTTTCCACATCCTGTATATTTTGAGCATGGGTCGAATACCCATTTATATCTAATCATGCACCAATTTTCCTCTAGTTGGGAGAAGACGGATCTAAGGTCGCATATCCTTTTAAACTAAATCTAGCTTGGTTACTTGAATCATCCTTCGATTCGTTGGTGAGTGAGGTATGGAAGGAAACTACTCTAAATAAACAAGAGGGAGCACAAAGCAGATTGGTAAGGAAACTAGTTTGCTTGAAAGCCCGAGCAAAGATATGGTCAATTGATAAAAGGAACAGGGAATGTCTGGAGATGGAAAAAATTGAAGATGGCTTAGATGATCACTTGCGACTGAAGGCACAGGGAATGTAGATCGAGGACTATGAGTACAAAGTGAGAATTCTGGAGGATGATCATAAAAAGAAGCTTCTCGAGGAGGAGGAGCGTTGGAGACAGAAAAGTCGAGCAATCTGAATTGCTAGTGGAGATAAAAACACTAAGTTCTTCCATCGGTTCGCCATCTTTCAGAGGAATAAAAAGCACATATGGGAGATTGAGGATGAAACGGGAAGGACCAATTTGAATTTGAAGGACATAAAGAATGTCGCTATCAACCATTATAAAACCTTCTATCAGGCCACAAAATCAAATCTTATTGGTGAACAAGTTGAGATTGCAAGGATTTTTCCCATGATGGTTAAGGAGGAGGATGTCTCATCTCTTGAAAATCCATGCACAAAGGAGGAAATTCTAGAGGTTCTGAAAGGATTCACAAAGGATAAAACTCCTGAGCCAGATGGATAGATTGTTGAATTGTTTCTTCATTATTTTGAGTTAGTAGGGAAGGACTTGCTAGAGGTAGTGGAGGAGTCAAGATTAAGAGGCAAAGTTATAAAGCAGATAAACTCCAATTTTATTGCATTGATACCTAAAGTTAAATGCCCTGGGACGTTCTCTGATTTTCGCCCAATCGCCCCTTGTAATCTATGCTATAAGATAATATCAAAATTAATAGAAAAGAGAATAAGTCCAATCCTCTCTCGAGCTTTGTCATAAGAACAACTAGGATTCCTCAAGGGAAGGCAGATCTTAGACGCTATAGGTATGGCATAGGAGTGTCTGCATAGCATAAAACAAAAAAGTTACAAGCTATTATATTAAAGTTGGACCTTGAGAAGGCATATGACTGTATTAATTGGGACTTTCTGAGGCTTGTTCTCCTTCAATGTGGATTTGGATTGGCAACTACAAATTGGGTAATGGGCTATGTAACTTCTACTGTATTTGTTATTCTGATCAATGGGGAGGTGACAAATTTCTTCCAGAGCAAGCGAGGGCTACGCCAGGGCTACCTCTTGTCTCCCTTCTTATTTATTCTTGTGATGGCGGGCCTCAGCATTATGCTAAAGAAGGGACAAGCCGAGGTAGTCCTGATAGGGATCAAAGTTTCCGGACTAATAAACTTTTTACACCCGTTCTTTGTTGGCGATTTGATCATCATGACAAGTTCAAAGCTATCTGAATGGATCAAAATAAGTAAAATTCTCAGTTTTTTCTGTCAGGCATCGGGGATGAGAGTCAATACTCAAAAATCAACCTTCCTCCATACAAGCATCCAATAGGAAACTCTATAGGAGCTGAAAGTATTATACAATTATGATTTCAAAGATCTTTCGGGGGGGTTCAATTATCTGGGTTATTTTCTAAAACTAGACAGCTATAGAGTTGAGGATTGGTGTTGGCTTATAGAAAAGTTTGAACACATAATCAACCACTGGTGTAACAGGTTGCTATCATTGGGAGGTAGGTATATTTTGGTAAAGTATGTCTTGGAAAGTCTCCCAGTATATTGGTTGGCACTAGCTCATATCCCGTTGTCGATTCTAACAAAATTTAGACAGATGATATTCTCCTTTATTTGGTTCAGAAACAAGAAGAGTAGAAGATATCATTTATGCAAGTGGGAATCGGTATCAAAGCCAAATATTTATGGAGGGTGGGGGCTAAGAAATATGTACATTTTCTATCGGGCCCTGGCATCAAATACTTTATGGAGAGTTCTGACTAAACCTGGTATAGGGAACAGGGTGACAAAAGACAAATATTTTCCCCATGAACAGGTCCATTTGTGGTTAAGATCGGCATCAATAAGGGAGACTCATGGATCCCAGACTTGGAAAAATTTAATTAATTCATTGTCACTTGTTTTACAATGGCTTGCATGGAATCCATGCACTGGGCAGTTGATTATCATTGGGAGAGATGTTATATTGGGAATGGGAAATGATTCATTGTTATCAAATGAGTTAGTTGAGTGGCTGAACCACAAAACTGTTTACTTGCTTTATCAAGCGAGTTGTGACCAAGTTCAGGGATCCCTAAGATCAAACTGGTTAAACGACATAGACTTGGAGCTTGAGGGAGACATAGCCACATAATGGGAAAAGTATAGAAAGGGACTGATAAGCTCGAAAATTCATCTTCAGGACCGCCCGGATGCCTTACTATGGACGGGAGGATATAACACAGGTCAACTAACGGTAAAGAATGTGTATAATGCAATAACAACAAAGCTTTGGTCGACAAAGGTGATCATATGGAGGAGAAATTTCTGGAAATGTGAATGCCCCTTAAAAATTAAGTTATTTACTTGGCTGGTAGCAGAAAATAAGATTCTATCATGGAAAAATATCTAGAAAAGAGGATGGGTGGGTTTTGGCATGTTTTTCCTTTGCAATCGTAGTAGTGAGACAGGTAAGCATATATTTGTAAATTGTTCATTCACCATTGCAGTTGGAACAGGGTAACAAATGAACTAAACTTACCGAGAGGATGGACTGGACAATCAGTGCACGATTGTTATGAAAATTGGATTAAGATGAATCCATCTTTCCCTATGCTGCCTCCTTTTCTCAGTTGGTACATCTGGAATGAAATAAATTATACTATCTTCGAGGCAGGCTCTCCCTCTATTCAAAAGGTTACTTACAAAGCTATTGGAACAGTTAAATTATATGGAAACAAGAAAAAAGACGGTCTCCTTCGTACTATTCATGTGAATATTCCGTTTGATAAAGCCATTGCTTGGTTTGATAGGGCAACGCAACAACGGGGGTGAAAAAAGAGGGGCTGGAGGTAAGATAATGATTAATTATAACACTTCTTATTTGTGGACTTTCAACTATGGTCAAGGGACAAACACCAAGGATGAACTATTGGGGGCTTGGGCCTCTCTAACTTTGGCCATCAGATTGTCAATTTCAGATTTACTATTGCTAGGGGACTCAAAGATAGTAATTGAATGGCTAAACAAGAGGAGAACTATTCAGGTTGTAGCTCTAGAAAACTGGAAGGAAAGGATCTTAGAAAATCTTCCACTCTTCAGGAATATCTCATATTCTCATATATACCGTGAAGAGAACAAAGAGGTAGACATATTATCAAAGTTGGCCCTTTCAAATCTGCCTGGAAACATTGCTTTTACTCGTTGGGAGGATGATAATGAGGGTCCTACTCATTACTTAAAGTTATTCTAAAAGTATCAGAGAACAGTTTTTGTCTCATAGTCCAGTTCTTATTAGTCGGATCTATTAGTGTTAGTGTTGTTGCAAAGTTCCCTTCTTTGCACTTTTGTTCTATTTTCTATTGTGTACTAAAAGCTTCCTAAGCGTATCCTGATTTTGAGAGTTATGCTTAGCTATGTTTGATGCTATCTTAATAGCCCGTTCAAAAGTCCTATGTAGAAAGTACAGTTGTATGCAAACTTCTTATATTTTTATGAATATAAAAAAGAAATTTCCCATGGATTTTTTTTTTAATTAGTATGCACAATCAGGGGTCATAAGAAAGAAATTTTTAAAAAACAAACGCATGTGAGTTTATTTGAGGAATTATGGATTATACAAATATAAATATAATTAGGAAGGATTTGTGTTTTAACATAATTATGATAAAATGGTTTTTTGTCATATAAAATTTGAACGCTTTTAACATGTACGAAAATTTAAGAACAAGGGGTAGTGAGAGGTAATTGATGGTTATTTAATTTTTCAATAAATATAAAAAATTAATAATTAAAATATGTTTTTAGTTAATTAAACTATAAATTAATTAACTAATAAATTGTATAAATAAAATTGATAATATTAGAACGGTCGAGTGAATACATGAAAGTGTGAATCAAAGAACTTTTTGAATTTATTATTGAAAATGAGAAATTTGAATTAAAAGTTTTTTAATGATGAAAACGTGAAAAGTGAATAAAAGTATTAAAGTAAATAAAAATCTAGAAATAAATAATTATATATTAGCCATACTTAAAGTTTTATTTAATAAAAATTGTTGGTTTATTATTAAAAATGAGAAAATATAATTAAAAACTTTTTAATGATGAAAATAAAATTGATTAAAAAAAATTAAAGTAAAGAAAAATCAAGAAATAAATTAAATAATTATAATTTTTTTTAAG
>JZKD02S1672860.1:1362578-1373319 GCA_000966675.3 Picea glauca | reverse complement strand
GCTGCTGGAAGAGCCTTCTGAATCACCAGCTTCCTTCTCAGTGGAGTCGTCTGACACTGGTCCTTTACCTCTGGGGTGGACCTTTCTGGATGTGCTTCTCTCAGTATGGCCACTGTCACGACCATGATTCTACATCTCAGGTTCATGCTGCATTTGTCGCTGTAGGTCAGATAAGATCTGTAGTAGAACTGCATTAATTTTGGTTTGCTTTTCTTGTTCTTTCATCATCCTTTCATTATCGGCCTTGCAGCTTTGCAATTCGACCATGAGACTCCTCACAGTCTCAGCTAGGTCTAGAGGGGTTCCTATTGCTCTTCTTTCATCAGACTCGTCGTCTCTGTTGTGGGAGCCTTCTCCCACTTCTTGGTGAGTCACCATACTCTGTGTCTGTAGATTCCCGCGGTTGATCGTCCTCTTGAGTGAAAAGACAAATGCTGGTTATTAGTCAGGAGTTAGATACATTTTCATAATTTGTGCATAAATTCATAACTCTTTCATGTGCATACACAGTCAGGTTCTCATTTTCCAAGTTTTTAATCTTGGACAAGAGAGTTAAGTCAGGGGGGTTACTCCTCATAGGAGTGCTTCGAACGAAGGTTATGCGCAACCTGTGCATGAGCCTAATCAGGCTGAGTGTTGTAACCATGCTTTGATACCACTTTGTAACATACCCACTACCTACAATCAAATTTTTCGTTGATTTCTCAACAATGAGAATCCTGAAGCTCGCAACAGCGAAAGGCCAATCCCGATCTACAGGCCTTTATTTCCCTGTCACAGCCTCTTCTTCACATGCCTGTGAAATTTCCTCGATGATAGCTTCGGGTTTCGGATTTTCGTGATTCCTGACGACAAAAGTTCTTGTCCTCTCAAACTCCTGATCTTCGATGAGCAACTTTACCGATACGCGCCCTTTACGCGTTAGCCCTCCTGGCTATGCTCGTGGTCCACATGACCTTCCCCCTATATGACCACAGCCATGCCTCCTCATCGGATATTCAGACTTTTCAATGTTGAAACACACTCGTCCTCAGGATTCGCGATCCCTCGAATCCCGACGTGCTCTTTATGCACTAGCTCTCCTGGCTAGGCTCCTGGCCCATACGACCGTTATCCCCGTAAACGCAATATCACTGCTCATTGGGGTTTCGAGCTTTTACGTGCCGCAATACATTGGCCCACGGGATTCCCGATCCTTCAAATATCGACACGCTCCAACTTCCGTTAGCTCTCTGGGCTAGACCTCTAGCCCACGTGACCACTATTCCATAAGACCGCAGTCTTGTCTCCCATCGGGGTTTCGAACATCGCAATGTCGAAAAGCATAAACATTTGGTCCTTGGAATCCCCGACATCTTGATAGGACGTTAGTTTCCGCTAGTCCCCTGGACCAGACCTTTTGGGTCCATACGACCTTCCTCTATATGACCACATCCATATACTTCTATCGGGATTCCTCCTATCGGGGTTTTGACACTCGTGATGTCCCAACAACTTGGTTCACCGATCCCCGATTCCTGACACGCTCCTCTGCTGCCTTAGTCTCCCAGGCTAAGTCTTTAGTCCACATGACAAATGTCCCCGTGACCACAACCTTACCTCTCGTCGGGGTTTTGGACTTCGGAGTTTCACAATGTATGGACTTCTCGTCCCCGTGATTCCCGATTCTCCGGATCCCGATTGGCTGACAGCTGGCTCCCACTTATCGGAGTTTCGTGGTTCGCGATTCCAAAATGCATAAATACTTTGTCACCAGGATCCCCGATATCTCGATGACCCAAACACCAATCATCAACTTATTGTCAGGCCTTTCCCCGATGGCACTGATTGCGGCCACGCGTCCTCCTCAAGATGGACGGTTCTGATCTCTCCGAGATTTCGAGACTTGTGATGTCCCGATTCCTTCGACCTCAAGAACTCTGATTTCCCAAATGCCGATATCCCGATGAAGGTCGGGAAGTCTGCCTGGTGTGAGAAGGGTTAAACTCCGTGCACCTCCTATCCGATCTGACGGCTGATGGGTAAATGGACCAAGATCTAATGGTCTAGATCCATTCTTCCTGCGCACACCCCATAGACTAAACTCCGAGCATCTTAACCCGATTCAACGGCTAACGGGATCTTTTGGATGAAATCCAATGGCTCAGATTGTCCCACCTTGTGCATTCTTCCACTACTTCGTGGATGCGAAAAGATCAACGGTCCAAATGTTCTCCTGGGCCTTGGGATCTACGATCCTGATTTCTTCTCTGTTCATGAAGATAAAGGGAAAAAGGGACAAGGTATGTAACGCCCTTGTTACTTTCGTCAGTCTAACAGTCGTGAATGGCTATGGGTCATTCAACGAGATCTCATTCATCGATTTGTTACTTATCCCTACGCTACTACCTCGGAACCTTAAGAGGGTCATTCCTCCTCGTACAGGGTTATTAAGACTTGCCCATTCAAGTCCTTTTTCCAGGTTCTTGGAAAACCTCTCTAAGGAGGGAATCTCTATGAGGAGATCTATACCGGGGCATTCCCAGAGACAGATAAGGGTCAACAGCTTCCCAAGAACGGGATGGAAGCCTAACTTAGTTCAACCTAGGCATAAGTAGATTCATTTATCAACGTAAGTCCTGCATGGTTTCCTCTGTTATAAGCATATATCTATTAATTCTTATCAAAACACTGCACATACATTGTTACACTGAAATCATTCACAATTTCACAGTTCTATGAGCATATATATCAGTATATGAATTTTCAAGATGCAATATGTAAAACACTTATCAGAAATACACCAGAAGTGGGTACAACTGCTGAGAGGGGTGCTCGTTTCCACCCAACAGTAGGCTCAGTGACTCCTGACGGATTTACCACTAGCCACCCCCGAGCTGAGACCACGGTGCTCTGAGACTGCGTCTCTCTGTCTGCCAATGACCAAGAGTGAAGGTTGCAATCCTTCCTCTCTGCTATCACTCACTCTGCGTAAAAATGCCAGAGTTCCCCTCGCGTCTTCCCCTTTCCAATCGCTTCTACCTCATGCCTTATCCTCTCGCGAGGTTGCGTGTGGTGCGATTCCCCTCGCGTATGATCAGACCTGATGGCTCTACGGATGGGCGGTTCACCATCCCATCCATCATTAAGCCATCCGCCCACCAGCCTGCGAGGCATTAAATTCGGGGCCAGCGAGCCGCTTTTGGTTCTCCAGGCCAGTGGAGTCCAAATACGGTGTTAATTCTCGGTGGAAGTTAACACCACCTTTCCAGGTGCCTTCCACCACCATCGTGGTCTCTTTTCTGCACATCCCCTCTCAGCAGTCCTGCAATAATTCAAAATGTCATTCACATTCATTGACCTTTTCCTCAAGGTCCATTTACATCACATATTCATATTTGTGAGTTCGCCATAGTTCTTGGCCAGTCCAGTTATATTTACAAGATGGGGGAAACAAGGTGTTACAAGCGTACACTTATTGACAATGAGCACAATTAATTATCTTTTAACCTTATTTAACCTTAAACCCTAATCTGATGGCTACGCATTAAAGATGCTGGCATATTCTTAGTCATCCTCCAAAATCAATGAGCCAGATTTGTTGCTCATAACTTCCTTGCATTTATGAAGACATCCGTTAACATGTTTACTTTTTTACATTTACCTAAGAATACTTAAAAAATTATTGTGAGCATATATAATTGACACGTTCAAATAATTAAGAATATAATTGAGTAACGATTCTGTTCAGAAGAATGATTAATATGTATGCATGCCAAAGACTTGACAAAGGAACGATATGCTTGCGTCTTTACTGTACAGGTTCGGAGGAATGATTTGATTCGATTCCTTGGATGCGTGTTTAATTTCTTTAATTATATAATTACCTGTTCATTCCTCATCGGTGCGTTCTCATCCTATTTATGCCCAAGAAGGTTCTCTTCCCTAGAAATAAATGTAGAGCCACATAATTGGTTCATTGGAGCATTCTCATCCTATTTGATCGCTGTGGAGCCACCATTCAGTTTGAAAATGAACCCTCGTTCTATGTATTGGAGTCAGTTGTTAAAGGAGTTTCCAGCGCGGAGAAGGAGTTTCCTGCGCGTTTATTTATTTTGTAAATGAAAGCATTTATTTTGTAAATGAAATAGACCAAAAAAATTAGGATTTGTTTTGTAAATGAAATAGGATAAAAAAGAATTAGGGTTTGTTTTGTAAATGAAATAAACAAAAAAAGAATTAAGGTTTGTTTTGTAAATAAAATAAGCAATAAAAGAATTAGTTAGGATTTGTTTACAAATAAAATATGCCTTTCGGCGTTGATCAACCACAATTATGTGGCTGTGCTAGTCAATAATAAGTTAAAAATTTTCATTGAATCAAACTCATAATTTTCACGACGACTACTATATTATTATATATAATTTTTTATTTATTGTTTTCTCTTTACTTTAATCATTTTATTCAATTTTCATGTTTACATCATTAAAAAAAAATGATTCAAAATTCTCATTTGTAATATTAAATAAAAAAACTTTCTTTAATTTACACTTTCACTATTCACAACAACTAGTGTATTATTATTTATTCAAAATGGATTATTCTCCTTCTTCACAACAACTATCTTTTGATTTTTAGTCATATAAATCTTTACCATCACTCTTTTCTAATATTTCATCTTTATTTGTACCTGATGATGATGATGGTAGAGTGTTCACTCAAAACATTGGGTATTTCAAAATCTCTTACATGATATATTTCCAAAAAGTTCAAACAACAATATTAGAACAATTAATATGTAATCATTTTTAATGATATAATGTTAATGATATAAATTAAAATTTTATCTTGAAAGTTTTAATTTTGATAAGGTAACACTTACATATTTAATAATAATATTATAATTACATAATTAGAAATAAAATATAAATCTTTAATTTGAGAATAGCCAAAATGCATTCACACAATAAACAACAAAAGAATATAGAGAGAACCCTTAAGGTAGGGTAACACTATCAAATATTCTTTATGGAATGAATCACTCCATAAGAAAAGCTTACTACAACACAATACTCACCATCCAACATATCTCAATAAAATGATACTCATATGTATTGATACTTTCTCCTGAGTAATCCTAGGGGTCTATGCAAACTACCTATCATGATTATATTAATTTCTTTTAACTACTTAGTGGGCCTATTTATTACCCACCAACTACCAAATGGGTCTTCCATGATTATGGCCACATTACATTCATTATCTCCCCTGGGTGCCCCCCTCAATACTCCATATTATCCTTCCTAAATGCATTACATCCCATCCCCCTTCACATGTTTTATCCTCAAAACATGAGAGGAAGCCATATGATATGATATACGAAGCAATGTAGTCAACTAGTACCAAACATGAGCATCCATCCATCCTAGTAAAATGTGGACATGGGGTCCAATTGTGGCCTTGTGTAATACATCGATTTTGACCCTTTCTATGTATTAAATCATATTATGTAAATGTTTTAAATATGCTACTATCAATTCCTGGTGTGTACCTCAAAGCCAATGCACAACTAGTGAATGAGTAGGCATGTATGATGTAAATATATGTATATAGACTGTGTGGAAATTCTGCCACGATGAACTCAAGTTATGTAAATATTCATGCTAGTATATAATATATAATGGTCCATGATAGTTGTGAAGAGCACATGAGGGCCTATGATTCCACTAGAGTGGAAGAGGAAAGTGGGCCTACATGAAAATAAATCCTCTATTGCCAAGTGTTAGCCTTAGAACTCATATATTTCTACTATGTTCCTTAGAGGAAGTCATCCGTGCCTCCTTTGACTTATCAACGAATCATGGAATGCATGTAAGAGGCTGGTGGGGAAATTCCTCTCACATAGTTATCGGAGTATGGGAGGAGTGGAAGCATCATGGGAAGTGTAAGAGTCCTACATTCCTCTAGTCAAAGGTAATTCCATCCATCATTGTCACAAATCCTCTCATTTCCATCGACTCTAGCATTGTTGAAAGCACTCTCATATGGATGAACTACATAGTTCGTTTTGTGCTCTCCATTGCCAACCCTTACTAAATTGGAAAATCAACCAAGATAATTAGCATTGTGAAGAGGAAAATTGTAGACTTGGGATGAAATATAGTTGGTTATAGGTGATCATATAGGCTGGGAAAGATACGATCTCATCATTCAATTTTCATTTATACTCTTTGGATACTTGAGAGCCAAGTGTTGTTCTTACATAATTTAATAGAAAATATACAATAGATTGGGATATTTATGTCCACACTATAGAGAACTAGAGAAAAGTATATATTGATGGATTGTTGAGCAGAGAAAGAGGAGATTCTCCTTGTGTTGCATGGGGAATCATAAGAGATTTGCTTGGATATTGAATGTTGGATGAGATGCATGTAATGTTGTGTGGTGAGTATAATGGTTGAGCATGGGAGTAGACGGTTTTGGTTGAGAGATATGGAAATTTGTATCTTGGTTCCTTCACCTCGGTGGCCTCATATCCTGGTTTTGGGGTTGTATTTACATTGGATACCTATGGCTGGATAGAAAATTACTCTTATGCAGTTAGTTTCTTAGACCAATTTATGTTAAAGCTAATTCTTCTTTATGGATATGCAAAACTATTGTTATTCTTTATTATAAAAAAATTATGTATTGTGCATGATGTGTGTGATTAAGTTTGATTTTTCTTATAGGAATTTAGTTTTCATGAAATTTTGAGAATCCATGTTAGTTTAGTCCACTACATTCCTTTAATTTGCACTATGCATGCATTTTCTTTCATTTTGGTCCTTCTTGTGAGGTTCTATTTGTTCGTATTATGGAAAAATCACCTCTAAGGTATGAAATTTGGAATCGATATTTGTGGATACCCATCAGGTGGTTGAGATTTATGGGTGGGGATTCTACACCTTGCTACCCCGATCTTAGTTTTGGTTTCTCCTTTCATTCATTGTTGTTGGTGTGCTACTATGATATATCCATTCTTTGTTTTTAGTCCTTGATGTACCTTTATATTGGGAGCCTTTCTGGTTGTATGTTGGTCCATAGTAAGTTTTTCAATTCTCACAACCTTGTCTTGATGATTACTGTTTCTCAGGGCGGCATAGGTGGAGATATACAATAACCTTAGCTATCGGTTATTTTTCCTTTGAATGATCAACATGTGGTTCCTTTGAGTCATGTAATTCTTTATAATTTTCTTCCTTTTTACTATGCTCTTCTTGGGGCTCTCCTTTAGGTGCTCTCATGGACTCCTATTTTTATTTAGCCTCAAATTTTTCATCTCAGGTGTCTATAGGTATTGCTATTAGTTTCCCTATAATCACTACTTCATATGCCTCCTTGGGCCCTTGTTGGTTATTGAAAGAAATATCTTCCAGTGTGATTTAATTTTTAATGTACCTGTTAGCACAAACATCTGCAACGACAAAAGTAGCTCAAAGGCATTGTGAACTCTAGATATGGAAAGTGGCGCTACCGAAATTGAGCTCACAGCAGTCCAGCAAAGTCCTTTGTTTACACAGGAAACGTCCAAATGCAACATTCAAAGCAGTCCATTTTGGGCATGAAATACAAGCAAGCAGACATGTTTGATTTTCAACGGTGGAGATCCCATGTGTAGTTCAGATTAGCGGCTCCCATGCATTCAGAGTTTCAAAATTCACATAAGGATTAATGACTAGACATAAGGGTTGAAGTGTTGAAGTACCGAAGTGATGAGAGGTTGCCACGTCAATCAGAAGAAAGTCACTTCGGGAGATTTTCATGCCTGTGTTCAAAGGCTCCCGCAGTACAAAGTCCCGAAGTAACGAGAGGCTGCCACATCAACCGAAAGAAGGTTACTTTAGGATATTTTCAGCCAAACATCCCAAAGTCCCGAAGTAAATCTGAGCCATTGAAGGTTGAGGACACGCGTTGACAGATCTAACACTTCAAAAATACGACACTTCGGAGGATTGCGCAAGCAAGAAGAAGAAAGATCCCGAAGCCTGAAATCCAGAAGTGAATCTTGGCCATCCAAAGCAAGAGGAAACGTGGAGGCAAATCCCTCACTTCAGAGATACGACACTCCGAAGGATTGTAGGAATTATGCATTGAAAAGGCCCGAAGCCCGAACTCCCGAAGTAGCACGAGGTTGCCACGTCAATTAGAAGGTATTACTTAGGGATATATTCTTGCCCAACATTCAAAGATCCAAGTGCCAAAGTTGGGTTACCCAGATCATGATTGAAGCAGATCGACCACCACACTTCATTGCAGGGACGAAACATGCTCGAACGATAAAATTCTAGAGACGTATCGCAATCAAAACCATGGTATAGCAGAAGAGGTATGTGGAAGTTGGTGGTGAATTGCGGTGGTCAAAGTGGTGTGGATCCAAACCTCCCTTTCCGACTTCCGCAATCACGTGCTTATATACGACCCAATATGAGAGCAGAACGTGGCGGCAAGCTAGGTGTTAGGCCTTGTCCTGATCCCAAGGAAAAATCAGTCAATAAAAGAAGGATTGGTGGTTGAATCATCAACTACCTCCTTAAATGGAAGGTCTAGCCGAGGAGACAGAAACCTGTCATCTCGAAGTACCACAAAGGGCAATTTTTCCTGCAGGCCCATGCTAACCAAAGTTTCCTTCTGATAGAAGTAACAAGACAGACAAGAGAAGACATACGACACTGAAAAAGAGGCACTCAAGTTGCAAGACATGTCTATTGCTTTGACTATAAATACATCAAATGAATGATATGTCTAAAAGGGGGGGTTCGGCCCAAGAACGGAGGAAGTTTTGAGAAATGTTTATGACTGTATATTTCATTTTGTAAGACAGAGGGGCATGTAGCTATAAATTGTATTGTTATTGAAGACTCATATGAGTTGTTTCATCATATTTTTCTTCTATGTTCTTTGTTGTATTCTTCATCTTGTCTGAATGTAATTGTTGATTTTAAGGATTAAAATTTGCCTTTGATTGATAGATTCTTGATGCAATAGAGGATGTGTTGTAAGCTTGCTTATCTATCATTGTTTACTGTTCAGAAACATCTAAATTCTCTTCCCAGAGAGGATCTCTTCTTAGTGAATATTCATCTTTATGTTATTCTCTTATTTCTTCTCTTCATCATTATACAAATCTTTTGTCTGATAGGGATCTTAAATGCCTTCATTGAGTAGATTGTTTATGACTCCATAGCCCAATGGTCCATCACTGATCAGTAATCATATCCGTTTTCTTTTCCTTTCCTTAAAGGCTTATTGATCCACCTACTCAAACCATTTTAATACATTTACATTTTCATGGGTACTGGGCTTATCCTCCTGCAGTTCGAGGATGATTCTCAGTCCTAACATTTAATGGCGTCGTTGTCGAGGATGGAAGTGAAGATATTCTTCCCTAGGAGAACGACATAGATCCAATTCTTGATGGTAGACAAGAGAGGGACATAGAAAATTGATTGTAATCATCTACCTGGCGACTCCACAATCAAAGAATCCACTGGGGAGGATCCTGTTGACAAAATATGACCATCTGAAAGGGGATGAACAGGCATCAACTTATGATCTTTCTCCATGAACTCTTGTTTTTCTTTATCAAATCATTTCTCTCTTTCCCTTTACATATCAAGAGGATTATCCTCTTCTTTTTTTATTCGGATGATCATGAACCTTCCTTTATATATCCATCCTTGGAAGAAGAAGACATGCCTTTTGTCTGTGTTGTAGATGTTGATCTTGTATCTTCACCTCAACCTATTCATAAGGATGAGCTTTGTATTGAAATCCCTCTTGAATTTGATCACCCTTGTAACCTTGAGGAGGTTGAAACTGATTCAAAGCCTTCTCTTATCTCATCACCTTCTGTTGTTACTGTTGAACCTTGCCATCATCTTGTTAAACCTCATATCCAACCCACTAGTTTTCAAACTAGAATCAGAGACAATATGTTTAAACCTTTAAGGTTGCCATATCACCTTCATCCTTATCCTCTTGATATCCTTGAGTATCTTCCTCAGTTCTCTGGAGAATATCATTTTACAGCTGAGAGGCATTTGGAGGCCTTTGAGAACTTTGTTGATCAGTTTGATATAGTTCATGATGACGTTACAATGACTTTGTTCTCCAAATCGTTGTTTGTAGATGTTGTTGTGTGGTTTAAAGGTTTGAAAGTCGATTCCATTGGTTTTTGGATTGAGTTGCGTAATGAATTTTTAAAGTGTTGGGGTGAGAACAAGTTGTAAATGTGTTGAACCTGCACATAATAGATCTAGATAAATAATAAGACACACATTTGCAGATAGAATTGGAGAAAGAAGAAGAAGGAGAGAAAGAATGAAAGAATTTTCATTAACCATTATGAATAATGAATAATTTACACATGATATAACTCTATATAACTCAATGAGTGCACAATGGAGGATAACCAATGTGCCATAGTGGTGGTATAGAGTGATTTGGACACATACCAGAACTTACGGGAGTGAACTGCCACCTAGTCTAGTCTCTCGGGCAGTTACTGGAGTGAAATGCCACCTAACTGAGTTAACTAGTGAACTAGCCTTCAATTAACTGATTGAACAAAGAGTAGTGAGGAGTTAACTCAGGAAATCAAGGGTAATGTGCCAGTCTGGTGATGATCCCAAGGAAATTGCGCATTAGCTGGTGATGATCCCAATGTTTCATGGTGACAAAACCAATGCAACATCTAAACTCAACTCAACTAGTTAAA
>JZKD02S1672860.1:1349660-1362366 GCA_000966675.3 Picea glauca | reverse complement strand
CAAGACGACTTCATAGAGAATGGAACTTCTGCTCAGTGAAGGTCTTGGTGAATATGTCTGTCACTTGTTCTGCTGAAGGATAGAACTATAAGTGGATGATCCCCTTGTGTACTAAGTATTGTATGTAGTGCATGTGGATCTCAATGTGATTCGTCCGCTGCCTCTGAAATGGATCTCTGTAGAACTTTAGAGTGCTCTGGTTGTCACACCAGATGACGATTGACCAATGAAACTGAATTCCCAACTCAGTGAGAAAATGTTGTAGCCACATAGACTGAATGGTTATGTTCACTACCCCTTTGTACTCTGACTCGGCTGAAGATAGAGAAATGGAAGATTTCTTCTTGCTCGACCAACAGATAGTCCTAGAACCAATAATGAGTGAGTAACCAGATGTGGACTTGCGATCAGTGCTATCGCCATCCCAGTCAGAATCAGTAAACATGATGATATCTAATGTAGAGTATGTTGCATAATGAATCCCAAAGGTGATGGTTCCCTATATGTATCGAAGGATACACTTTGAAATATTCTAATGTAGCTCATGTGGCTCCTACATGAACCTGGAAACTGCACTAACTTCATAGGAGAGGTTTGGTCTGGAGTGTGTGAGATACAACAAGCTCCCCACTAGTTGTTTGTACATTGTGTTGTTAACCAGTGGAGTCTCCCCGCCATCCTCAAGTTTGACTCCTGATAGGAAAGGAGTCGGAGCAGACTTGCAGTCTGTCATGTGAAATCTCTCAAGGAGATCTCATGCATACTTGGCCTGAGACAGTTTAATTCCTGATGCATCCTGACTGATCTTGATTCCAAGGAAGAAGTGTAGCGGACCGATGTCCATCATCAAAATCCTATCATGTAGAATCCTCTTGAATGCAACAATAACTGAAGTCAAGCAACTGGTGATCAACAAATCATCAACATGCAGAACTAAGAGTAGAAGTGAATTAGTCATCCTAAGCATGTAGACGTTCGGGTCTGATTTACAACTACAAAGTTCTGTGATAACAAGTAGGAGTCCATCTTGGCATACCATGCCCTCGGAGCCTGCTTGAGGCCATAAATTGACTTCTTCAGTCGACAGACCAAATATGAGTCCTGCATAAATCCTTGGGGCTTCTCCATGTAGATATCCTTAGAGAGATCACTATGAAGAAATGCATTCTTCACGTCCATCTGATGGAATTCCCATCCTTTGGCTACCGTAATGGCAAGTTCCAATCGTATGGAATCCATATTCCCTACTAGAGTGAAGGTCTCATCATAGTCAATACCATGAACCTGCTAAAAGCCTTTGGAAACAAGCCTAGCTTTGTATATGCTAATCTGTCCATCCGTTGCACTCTTGGTCTTGTAGACCCATCTGCATATGACAAGTTTCCTCCCAGATGGAAGGGGAACCAGATCCCAATTTTGGTTCTCGAGGAGGGATTTGTACTCCTCTTGCATCGCGAATTCCCAAAATGGATTTCCAACATCCTTGCCATAAGACTATGGATCTGAAGACTGAACCAAGAAAAGATGCCTAGAGGGAAATGGTTTAGTGGAAGTGAGTGCAACAGGAGGCTCCTTGAAATCAGATTGAGTCCTCCTAGTATCGACTGGATCACCAATGCGATCCCCTGCATCTGGAAGAGTAGTCTATGCCCACTCGGGCCTCTGCTCTGGCTCTACAACTACATCTGGATGCTTTGAATCTGCATCCGACTATACTGACTCTGAATCTAAATCATCTGAGTCCTCTAAATCAGAAATATCGTCTGAAGAAGAGTCAACATGTGCATGCTCATCATCTCGGACAGGTGGAAGAGTGAAGGTGTCTACATGAGACTGTTGAGGTGCATGCGAGACAATTTCCTTGAATTGGATAGTACCCTCAATGATGAGCCGGTCTGAGGAAAGATCAATAAGCTAATATCCCTTCACACTCTCGGGGTATCCAACAAAAATTCACTTAGTTCTCTATGGATCAAGTTCCTTCCTTTTTTCAGAGGGAATCCTGGCCCATGCACGTGAACTAAAAATGCGAAAGTGGGTCACTTCTGGTTTGAGGCCGCTCCAAGCCTCATAGGGGGTCTTATCCTTGATAGATCTATGGGGAGATCTGTTTTGGATGTATGTTGCACAGTTAAGTGCTTCAGCCCATAGTCTCTGTGGTAGAGACTTTGCATGCGGCATGCAAGATGCCATCTCCTTTAGAGATCGGTTTTTCCTTTCAGCAACTTCATTTTATTGTGGATTATAGGGAACTGTGTGCTGCCACTGAATCCCTACCTAATGGAAAAGATTATGGATCTCATGAATTACATTCTCTCCCCCATTATCAGTTCAGAGGACTTTGATCTTCTTTCTGGATTGTGTCTCAACCAGGGCTTTGAAGTCTTTCAGGTGTTGAAAGACCTCGAAATTTTTCCTGAGAAAGTAGATCCATGTAAAATGTGAGAAATCATAAAAAAAAATGAGGAAAAACCTCACTTTGTTGATGGATGGATGCGGAAAAGGAGCTATAAGGTCATTTTGGATCAGATCTAAAGGTGTGGAATCTCGCTGAGACTTTCCTTTGTCGAATTTCTCTTGAGGGTGTTTTCTGAGAACACATCCCTCACACACTCCCTTGGAGAAATGGTTGTCTGGTAAACCATCAACCAATATTTTCTTGCTAAGTTGTTGCATGTATCTGAAATTCAAATGTCCAAACCTTTCGTTCCATATCCTAATACTTTCATCAGCATGAGTGAGCAATAAATTAGAATCAGGTTCAATGAATTCATAAAATGTATACAATCTAGACTGATGATTTACCTCAACGGTAGAAACCCTGGAGTTGGTTTGCATGTCGTAGATGTCCACGCAATTTGGTGTGAATATGACTTTCTTTCTGGTGTCGGAATTCATCATTTGATACACGAAGAGAAGGTTGACAGAAAGTTTGGGAACATGCAACACATTCTTGAAGCTTTCGTTGGTGAGTTCAATCCTTCCTTTGCCGGTGAATTCGATAGAATAGTTGTCCCCCATCAGAATAGGAGGACCTTTGCATGCATACGAAGAAGAATATACTTTTTTTGAGGCATCCATGTGATGTGATTCTCCTGAATCAAAGATCCAAGCATCGAGAGAGGAGTTGATTGCAATCAAGGCATGGTTAGAATTGCCTTTCTTGGGATTGAGATCTTATGGCTTCTTCTTCTTGGCACCCTCGAGGATGCGATCTCCAACGTTGATTTGATGAAGTATTTGAGACATCATATCTATTTGTTTTTTCATGCATGCATATTTTGAATGGAATCCTTTGTGACAATATGTGCATTTCTCCCCTTTTCTCCCCTTTTCCCATTTGGATCCGGAGGCATCGGTGAAGGGTTTTGTGTGCCCTTCCTTCTTCATATGTGCATGAGCTTTCCGTTTATCTTTATATTTATATTTCTGATATTTGTGGCTTCCATCATGCATAGTGAGTGCATGCGCCCTTGGGCCTTTGATTGTGCCCATGTTGATGAGCTTGGTTTGCTCTTGTGTCAGAGATTCGATAAAGTCCTCAAGAGAAGGCATCTTCCAGGTGGCTCCAGGGGAGAATATGATAGTGTGGAATGTGGATACAAATAAAAATAATTCAAGACCAATATTGTAAAGAATGGTGAGAACCATTTGTTTCTCCTCCTTCGATTTATCAACCCCTCAAGCTTTTGAGTTGCGATAGTAAATCCTTGAATTTTGTAAAGAAATATTGGATATTATCGAAGATTTTTGGATCCAATGTGAGCAGCTCCACCTCCAACATGTGCCCCCTCATCTCATCCTATTTTCAAAAGATCATTTCCAAGGTGGTCCAGGCTTCATTGGGAGTCTTACAAGAAGATATCTGAAAAAGGAGATCGAGAGAAATAAGACTACAAATTGTTCTGAGTTCCTCATCCATGCGATTTAAACACTTGGATTTGTCTATGGCTAATGTCGGTTTTGTATAGGTATTCAAGGTTAGCCTGTATAACCCTTTGGTTCAAAGATGTATGGCTATTTTCTCCTTCTATGCAAAATAGTTCTAAGGTGTAAGAATCAATTCTTTTTGGAAATCCATCTTTGCGTTGTCTTCAATCTTTTGTACCTGCAAAAAATTTTAGTGTATCTTTTTCTTAGCAGTTTGTCAACTCTGATACCATGTAAATGTGTTGAACCTGCACATAATAGATCTAGCTAAACAATAATACACACATTTGCAGAGAGAATTGGAGAAAGAAGAAGGAGAGAAAGAATGAAAGAATTATCATTAACTGTTATGAATAATGAATAATTTACACATGATATACTCTGTATAACTCAATGAGTGCGTAGTGAAGGAGAAACAATGTGCCAAAGATGTGGTCTAGAGTGATCTCGACACACACCAATAGTTATGAGAGTGAACTTCCACCTAGTCTAGTCTCTCGAGTAGTTACGGGAGTGAATTGCCACCTAGCTGAGTTAACTAGTCAATAGTCTTCAGTTAACTGACTGACCAGAGAGAAGTGAGGAGTTAACTCGGGAAATCAAGGGTAATGCACCAGTCTGGTGATGATCCCAAGGAAAGTGCACATTAGTTGGTGATGATCCCAATGTTGCATGGTGACAAAACCAATGCAGCATCTAAACTCAACTCAACTAGTCAAACTGAAGTGTCAACTGGAAGAGAATATTCTCCCCTAAAATATAGGAGACTGGATAATAAATAATTATTATTAATAAACAAGGAAAAACATTAGGAAAAGTAAATCCTAGGTGTGTGTGAAGTAACTCCAACACAAGTCCCTTGATCATTACTTAGATGATTTTAATGTTTTGAGGAGAGGGGAAGAGGAAGCCTTGGATATCTTCAATCTGAGGTTTTATAGTGTTTTTCATATCATGCCAGTGGAAATACAACCTTCCGAGACTGCTACCATGGTGTAATATGTAATGGATCAACATTCAGAACTTGTTCTTCTCTTGAGAGAAAGGAAATCTTCATCCTTAAAATGCTTATTTGAGGATGTTGAAGAAGTCGAGGAGAACATCCGTGCTAGCAAGAAGATTTGAGATCAAGTATATTTTGAAAATATGCATGCACGAGATGAGTGGAAAAAAGACAGTGAGTATGAATCAGATATGCAGCAGCAACAAGGTTGTAAGTATGTTTTACATTTGGAACCAAATTCTTCAGTATGCTCAGATTTTCCTATAGACAGGGATGCATGTCATGTTTATGACCAGTTTCCAAAATATTTTGAGCATGAGGTAACAAATGATTGTATAGATAATCATATGTTCCTAGTTGATCTTTATCAGTATGATTTAAATTTTGTTCTGCAATTATCTCGTGATCATAATTTTAAAGAAGAAGTTGTCTCTCCTGATGATCAAGATATGCTTATGAAAAAGGAAGAAAGTTATCAGTTTTCAAGCAAAGAGGCATTCATGGATGAGCATTTTTTCTTGAGGATCAATAGGTATCTGAGCTTGGTTTCAAAGATTCATTTGCAACCTTGTTGGAGTCAAGTTTTTCAGATTTTCTGAAAATTTCAGATTTCATTTCACCAACATTCACGGGTGAGTTTGGTTTTCTGAAGGATTCTCTATCATTGTTAGTATATTTTTGTTTTTATCTATTGATCAATGATAGAGACAAGAACATCTCAATCTTTAAATTACTTGAATGAATACTGTGGAAATCTGCTTTTACTTGACCGAATAACATACTTGGTTAGAGGTAGGGTAGTGTAGGAAATAAGCTTGCTTCCCGAGCGTTTGATTTCCTTCAAGTTTGCAGCAGGTAATAAGCTTGCTTCCCGAGCCTTACTTTCCTTAGTTTATAGCGGATCTTTCAGTTTTCTTGAATAAATGGCAATTGTTAGCAGTGTTTGAAGGTTGGTTACACATATGATTCCATAGCCCAATGGATAAGGTGACTGGAACTACTAAGGTTCTTGGAAGCCTCACAGGGAGGCCCCCATCCTAGTTGGAGCCTGATGTTAGTACAAACATTTGCAATGAAAAAAGTATCTCAAAGGCACCGTGAACTCTAGATCTGGAAAGTGGTGCTACTGAAATTGAGTTCATAGCAGGACGACCAAGTCCTTTGTTTTCACAGGAAATGTCCAAACACATCATTCAAAGAAGTCCATTTAGGGCTTGAAATACAAGCAAGCAGACAGGTTCGATTTTCAACGATGGAGATCCCATGTGTAGTTCATATTAGCGGCTCCCGTGCATTCAAAGTTTCAAAATTTGTGCAAGGATTAACGACTAGACAGAAGTGTTGAAGTCCTAAAGTCTGGAAGTGATGAGAGGATTCCATGTCAACTAGAAGAAAGTCACTTCGGGAGATTTTCATGGCCACGTTTAAAGGCTCCCACAACCCTAAGTCTCGAAGTAACGAGAGGTTGCCACGTCAACTGGAAGAAGGTTACTTCGAGAGATTTCCATACCAAAATATCGAAGTTCCGAATTCCACAAGTAAATATGATCCATTGAAGGTTGAGGACCAGCATCGACAAATCTAACACTTCAGAAATATGGCACTTCAGAGGGTTGCACGAGAAAGAAGAAGAAACATCTTGAAGCCCAAACTCCCAAAGTGAATCTCAGCTGTCCAAATCAAGAGGACATGTGGAGGTAGATCCCTCACTTCAGAGATATGACACTTCGAAGGATTGTAGGAAATTTTCATTGAAAAGGCCCAAAGCCCGAACTCTCGAAGTAACGAGAGGCTGCCACGTCAACTAGAAGGAAGTACTTCGAGAGATATTCTTTCCCAACATTCAAAGCTCCAAGCGCCAAAGTTGGGTTACCAAGATCACATATTGCAGTAGATCAACGACCACACTTCATTGCGGGGACGGAACATGCTCGAACGATAAAATTCTAGAGCGGTCCCGCAATCAAAACCATGGTATAGCGGAATAGGTACGTGGGAGTTGGTGGTGAATTGTGGGGGTCGAAATAGTGGGGATCCAAACTTCCCTTGTTGATTTCTGCAATCCCGTTCTTATATACGACTCAATCTGAGAGCAACGCATGGAAGAAAGATAGGCGTTAGGCCTCGTCCCGATCCCAAGGAGAAATCAATCAATAAAATAAGGACCGATGGTTGAATCATCGACTACCTCCTTTAATGGAAGCATGGATGGTCTGGCCGAGGAGACAAAAATATGTCAACCCGAAGTACCATAGAGGGCAGTTTTTCCTGTAGGCCCATGCTGACCAGAGAATACATACGACAATAGAAAATAGATGTCCAAGCAACAAGACATGTCTACCATTTTGACTATAAATACATCAGATGAATGATATGTCTAAAAGGGGGGGTTTGGCCCAAGACCGGAGAAATTTTTGAGAAATATTTATGACTATATATTTCAGTTTGTAAGTCGGAGGGGCATGTAGCTATAAATTGTATTGTTATTGAAGAATCATATGAGTTGTTTCATCAGATTTGTCTTCTATGTTCTCTGTTCTATTCTTCATCTTGTCTGAATGTAATTGTTGATTTTAAGGATTAAAATTTGCCTTTGATTGATAGATTCTTGATGCAGTAGAGGATCTGATGTAAGCTTGTCTATATATCATTGTTTATTGTTCAGACACATCTAAATTCTCTTCGCAGAGAGGATCTCTGCTTAACGAATATTCGTCTTTATGTTATTCTTTTATTTCTTCTCTTCATCATTACACACATATTTTTTCTGATAGGGAGCTTAAATGCCTTCATTGAGAAGACTGTTTATGAATCCATAACCCAATGGTCCATCATTGATCTGCGGTGATATATGTTGTCTTTTCCTTTCCTTAAAGTCTTGTTGATCCACCTACTCAAACCATTTTAATACATTTACATTTTGATGGGTACTGGGCTTATCCTCTTGCAGTCTAAGGGTGATTCTCAGTGCTAACAGTACCAAAGATTTAGAAACTTATTTTGCACATTATTATTAAATGTAATAACTAAATCCATACAAATATATCTAAGAAAAATATGAACTTTAATATTAATTGGAACAATTGAGTCCATCCAAATATATCCAAGAATAATATTCACATCATCCATATCTATAGCATGAAAATCAAAATGCAAAACATATTTATCCATAGTAATCTTCAAATATTTAAAAATTTGAACATTCTCACCCTCAATATGTATGTTTTGAATATGTTTTGCATGGACTTGCAATATTTTATCCAAGCAAACATTGGTGAAATTATGCTTGCAACTAGGGCTAATAGAAATAATGACATTTTCTTATTGAATATATTCATGAACCTCTAATAGAAATTTTTCACATGAAATAAACCCTTAAAAACCCCTTGATCCTTCTACACAACATGATACCACTTATCTTAAAATACTTATTCATAGGCTTCATCTAAAAGTGCCATGATCTTGTCATGGTTAAGAAACTGTGACTATATGGTAGCATCATATATTAAGTTAATTTTTAGCCAAGTTCTCTAATACTTTGGTCATATCGACTTCATCCTATTGATGCATTATTCAATACTAGGACCATTAGATTTTCTTATAAAATACATCTTGATTTCTATAACCCAAAAATAGAACTAAGGTTTTGAACAAATAACTTAATTTTCAATGGAGCTCCTTTGTGCAGCTAAGGTTTTGTGGTGGCAAATTTGAAATAACTATAAATCCCTTGATATTGATAAATATCTCTAGTATTACCTTCATTATGAAATTTCATGGCTACGTTTCATCTACTACCATTGATTTGACAACAATTTGAACACCTTGTTAAAATCTATTTTCTCTACAATACTCATGGCCACCAGAAAAAAACCCTAAAATAGTCAATCCTAGGTAGTATCTTCACTTCCAAGAAACCATTTTGAATGATTTTTTTTAATTAGGTATTATTTCAAGAGTAAATCATATATACAAAGTTGGTCTCTTCTGATTCTGCACATAAATCTTTAGAAATGGATTTGAATTTCTTCACCCATATTTTCCCTTGAAAATCTGCCAAAATAATAATAATATTTTCTTCCACTTTCTTTCCCAATAAAGTGCTCTGATGCCAGTTGTAGTAAACCTTGATAGGTAAAAGATAAAATTTAAACCATTAACTTGAGAATAACTAAAATGCATCCACACAATAGACAACACAAGAATAGAGAACCCTTATAACACAAGAAGAGAGAACCCTTATAGTAGGGTAACACCATCAAATACTCCTTATGGAAGGAACCACTCCACAAACCATGCTTGTTATAATAAAATACTCAACATCCAATATATCTCAATACAATGATATTCATGTGTATTTATACTTTCTCATGAGTATTCCTAGTGATATATGCCATCTACCCCTCATTATTATGTTCATTTCCTTTAACTACTTAGTGGCCCTATTTATTAACCACCAACTACCAAATGGATATTATCCATAATTATAAATTCATTACATTCATTATCCCCTTTGGCTACCTCCCTACATACCCCATATTATCCTTCCTAAATACATACATATATACAATTTTAAATATATGAAAACTTGTTACTACAATGTACTGTTGAGAGGTAATTGATAGTTCATTATTTTTCTAGTAAATTATAAAAAAAATGAATAATAAAAATATTTTTTCTTATTAATTAAACTATAAAAACTAATGGGATTTTTTTTTTCCAGTGATCTGGCATATCAATCCCTTGTGATATTGGAACTCTTTAGTCCACATGGAATCGATATTTTTTTTTTTTTTTTTTTGGGGGGGGGGGGGTCATCTCCCCCCCTCTCCCACTATCCTCCTCTCTTAGAGTCTGAGGAGTTTTAGGCATTGGTCTCCTTTGTGTGCAAGTCCATCAGGAGCCCGCTTTCTCTATTTGTCAAAAAACTAGATGGAATACCATAGGTCCCACTCCCTCCTATAAATGACTAATCAATGGATTTAAAACTCACATAATGAGCTCTAGTAGGATAGTTCACAAGAGTATGGCCCTCTCCTAGGGATATGGTGATCTGGATTTAGAAGAGTTGGAACGGTTTGATCAAAGGAAGACTGTCACACTATTTTTGTGGAAGAGGTTTTCTTCTTTGAGACTAAAGAAGATAGGGATTTGAATTTTTAGGAATGAGATTTACTTCTTTGGAACTAAAGGGATATATTTGAACAGAAGGAACCATAATTTCAACCTAGAAAATGTAATTCCCTCTATTGTTCCAGTCTAGGTTAGACAACCTCATCTTCCTCTCCATTTCTAGAACGATGAGATATTTAGGAGTATTGGGAACACATTGGGTACTTACATTGATAAAGTCAATCGAAAAGATGAAATTTTTTCCCATGCTCGCATTTGTGTCGAGGTAGATGATTATCACTGGAATCAATGCAATTATCACTGGATGATTGGAATAATATTCAACTAGTGGACTATGAGCAAATCCCATTCAAGAGAAAGTAATGCCATGAATATGGAAATTTTTCCAAAAATTGCCCAAAAAATGTAGTAATAGAAAAAGAACCCCAAGAAAATGAGAAACAATGGAAACGGGTTAAAAAGAAAAAGGATAACAATATGAAATTAGGAAATTCTTAGCAAAGTAAGAAATACCCTCCCTCTGTGGTAGCTCCTCAATACACTGAAGAAGGAAGAGACCCAGAGCACTCATCAAAATCAGGACCATCTAAATAAAAAATCTCTAGTACTAAAGGAAACTCTTTGAATGAATCAAAAGGAATGACAACAAGCCATAAAAAAAACACATATGAACTTCTTTCTCAAGATTAAAATATATCAACAATGGAAACAATAGGTATACCTTTGTTCAATTCTAGAAAGACTGTAAGTGAACCAATTTTGGAGGAAAACCTTGAATGCATGACCTCTCCATTAGTTGATAGTAATATCCTAGACCAGGAGGAAGATTATTCACCATTTGCCAAAAATATCTTTCCACTTCAGGTCTAGGACCTAGCCATCATAATTATCTTTTTGTTGAGGAGGTTTGATCTGAGGATAAAAGAGAAGAGTAAGTAACATAAGGAAAAACTTGCTAGAGGATAGGTAGGAATCCACAAAGATGAAAAAGGGAGGAGATGGTAGAAAAAGAGAGAGAACCGGGCTAGAAAAAAATCCTCAAAAATTACACGGGAAAAAGAACCACAAGAAACCAAAGCGGGTTGAATCCACCTATAGGTGGAATTCAAAAACCGTAAATTAAATGATTATTGTTGTCTCCTGGAATTGTAGGGGACTGTGAGGTATGAAAAAAAATGAATCATTAATGGATTTAGTCAAACAAAAAGAACCCTCAGTCCTTCTACTCCATGAGACAAAGCTTGAGAAGGATGAAGCCTTAAAGAAGTGTAAAAAAATACGGAAAAACGATGGGGGTCATGTGGTAAGAGCCAAAGGAGCCTTAGGATTAATATGCATAGTTTGGAATAATACTTATTGGCAGCTAATGTAATTATCATTCCTTGCATTGGTTGCTTACTAGTCTCAAGCACTCCTTTGTAGGAAAGGTATTTAATTTTATTAATGTATATATGCATGTTTTATATTCTAAAAAAGTGGACGGTTGGGACTCTCTAGCGTATTTGAAAGGGATGGATTACTAGGTCCAAATCATTTTGGTGGGAGACTTTAATATCACCCTTATTCAAAAAGAGAAAAGGGGGGAGGGGGGTTAGAGATTCTCTTAGAGATCAAATGGAAGATCTAATTACTTTCTAGGATATAGTAGACATCAAACCTACTTGAGGAAAATACACTTGGACTAACAAAAAAATGGACTTGGACACATCGTATATAGATTGGATAGATTGTTGGTGCAAATCTCATTCTTAGAGAGTTATTACTCTTCCTCCAAAATTACCTCTAGGGTCGATTCTGACCATAGACCCATTTTGTTACAATTTAAGTAAATCCCTAACTATGGACTAATTCCTTTCCGATTTAATATGATATGGTTGCAGAATAAGTCTGTTTTCAACTTAATTGTGGAAACATGGAGTGTTTGTATATCTATATCACCATTCTATATATCGAAACAAAAATTAAAAGCCACAAAAAAGGCACTTAAAGACTGGACCAAAAATTCTTATTCTTCTCTAGAGAAGGAACTTCAAGAAAATAAAGAGAAACTTGAGAGAATTTAAAATAGATTAGATCATGAGAAAGTCACTCAAGAGCTCCTATCAATAGATAAAAAGGTATTCCAACAATAGAAAAAATCACTATTGTTAGAAAAACAGGATCGTGGAACAATAAAATAAAACAAATACGGAAATAAAACACAGAAGATACACAATACAATAAAGACACATATATACGTGGTTCACACAGTGTGGGCTACGTCCATGAGAGAAATTGTAATGCCCTTCCTTTTTCTTATCCATCAAAATTAAGGGATACAACCTACAACACACCCATTGTAACTTCCTCTTCTTTCTCTCACAATATCCTCTTTCAGAATATAATATTTGCAATGATGCATAGCCGCAATACAATTCCCTCATAAAAGAGGGCTTCCTTCTAGGGAAAAAAAACCCCAACACAACTTCTATTGTCAGATCTACGACCTTATAATGAATCGTCCAGATTTAATATGAAATTACAATATACATTTACAAGGAAAATTTTCCTTCGTGGGATTCACCCTCGAACTCCCATCGGGGGACGCTTCCCTCGAACCCCTGTCGGGGGCCCACTTGCCCCTGGACCCCCCAACCAGGG
>JZKD02S1672860.1:1325580-1349596 GCA_000966675.3 Picea glauca | reverse complement strand
CCCCGCGCGTGGAGGGGTGTACAATATTCATGGGGTATAAAAATTCCTGAAAACAACCACCTTTGAATTAGGAAGATAATCAGTCTCCACGACCAACAATCTCCCACCTGGAGACTTATCACAAAAACTCCACTATTGTTGTACCTGCTGGATTATACTCCACCTTGGACCTAGAAAATTTCTCATCTTCACCTTCATGCTTGAATACCAATTGAAACTGAGCAAGAACTTATTTTTTCCTTGGTTACTCCCTTTGTTAACATGTCTGCAAGATTCTAGCTAGTATGTATCTTTTCCAACTTCAAATTTCCATCTTCTAAGACATATCATATGAAATGGTACCTGAGTTGTATATGCTTAGTATTTGAATGGAAGGCCTAATTGTTTGCAAGATGAATGTCACTCTCACTGTCACAGTACAACCTGTTATTCTCCTACTTCTTTCCCAATTCCTCCATAAACCTATGTAACCAAATCATTTCTTTACTAGCCTCTATAGCAGCAACATACTCTTCTTTTGTTGTTGAAAGTGAAACAACCTTTTGTAGTTTTGAAATCCAACTTACTATTATTCCACCTATAGTAAAAACATATCCTGTGGTTCTCCTCCTGTTATCTTTATCACCTGCCATATCTGAATCAACATATCCCTGTAGAAAAGTGTCTAAACATCCAAAACCTAATGCATGAGTATAAGTACCTCTCAAATACCTAAGAATCCACTTTACTTCCTCCCAATTTTATTTACCTAGATTGTTCATATACCTGCTCACCACTCCCACAACATGTGCAATATTTGGTCTTGTACAAACCATTGCATACATCAAGCTGCCAACTACTGATGAATAAGGGACCTTGGACATGTATTTTATCTCCTCCTATGTCTTGGGACACATTTCCTTAGTTAATTTGAAATGGTTGTTCAAAGGTGTACTAACTGGTTTTTCATTCTACATTTTAAACCTCTCCAACACCTTCTCTATGTACTCACCCTGAGACAATGTCAATTTGTGATTTTTCCTGTCTCTTTTTATTCTCATACCAAGGATTTTCTTTGCAGTGCACAAATCCTTCATCGCAAATGAATTAGCTAATTTATTCTTGAGCACATTTATATCTTGCATATTAGACCCTGCAACGAGCATGTGATCTACATCCAATAGCAAGATAATATAGCTTCCATTTTCTATCCTTTTAAAATAAACACAATGATCAAAATGACATCTGCTATAACCTTGTTCAGTGATAAACCTGTCAAACTTCAAATACCATTGTCTTGGAGCTTTCTTTATTCCATACAAGCTCTTCTTCAACCTGCATATAGAATTCTCCTTTCCTTGACCTCATATCCCTATGATTGTTTCATATAAATATCTTCCTCCAAATCCCCATGGAAAAAAGTTGTTTTTACATCTAATTGTTCAATATGCAAATTTTCTACTACCACAAGATTTAAAATAGTCATAATTGAAGTCATCTTAACAACAAGAGAAAATATTTCATCAAAATGTATACCTTTCTTTTGTGAAAATCCCTTTACAACAAGTCTAGCCTTGTACCATTTGTTTCCTCCATATTCTTCCTTCAACTTGTAAACCCATTTATTCTGCAATTCTCTTTTTCGTGCAGGAAACTGAACCAAGTCCCAAGTCTAGTTATTTACCAAGGAATCCATTTCCTCTTTCATGTCTTGCTCACACTTCTTTTTAGTGTCTACCTACATTGCCTCTTCATAACATTCTGGTTCACCAGAATCAGTCAACAATAAAAAATACAATGAATGAGAGTATGATTTAGGGGGTCTACTTAACTTGGTAGATCTTCTAACAACACTTTTAGGAGTTTGAGGTACTTGTTTCTCCTATTTTTGTACATTTTGATTTTGTGGTACCTTTGGATTTTTTTTTTTCCAGTGATCCCATCAAGTACTATGTATTCTGGTTTTTATTTTTCATGTTTCTTTCGCTACAAATGATCTTTGTACATGACCTTCTCATTGAATATGAAATCTCTAATCCTAATGATATTTTGATTTTCATAATCCCATAAGCAATAACCAAAATCATTAAAACCATATCTAATAAAGGTACACTTCTTGGATTTTTCCTCAAGCTTTGTTCTATTTTCTTTATCAATATGGACAAATGCTTCACAACCAAAAGTCTTCAAAAAATAATAGTTTACCTTTTTACTTGTCCATGCCTCCTCTAGAATTCCACCATCCAAATATCTTGAAGGTCCTATGTTTATTAATTAAACAACAATATTTACACCATATTCCCAAAACTATTAGGGAAACCTGTGATGTAATCTCATACTCCTTACACGCTCCATGATTGACTTGTTCATCCTTTCTGACACACCATTTTCTTGTGGTGTTACTTGAACTATTTTCTATCTATGAATCCCATGGCATGAACATTAATCATCAAACTCTCTGCAATATTCAACTCCATTTTCTGATCTAAGACACTTCAACCTTTTCCTTGTCTCATTCTCAACCAAAGATTTCCATTTCTTAAAAGTATCAAAAACATCATAATTTTTTCGAATGCAATAAACCCAAGTTTTTCTAGTTGCATCATCAATAAAAGTAACATAATAACGAGAGCCACCAAGAGATGACACCTGTGTTGTTCCCCATACATCTGTATGCACAATCTCTAACCTTTCACTCTTATTTTCTTTTCCAACTCTGAGAAATCTAATTCTCTTTTGTTTTCCATAAACACAGTGCTCACAGAAATCCAAACCAATTTGTTTAATATCTAACAACAAATTTCTTTTGAGAAGTATCTACATCCCCTTCTCACTCATGTGTCCAAGCCTATGATTCCACAATGTTCTATCCACTTTTGTAGAAGCTAAAGAGATAGAAGAGTCAATATTACCAATACATAAACACAATGTACCTACCTTCTCTCCTTTTGCTATCACCAGTGAACCTATGGTGACCTTCCACACCTTATCTGTAAATATGGATATACAACCTTCACTTGCCAACCGCCTTGTTGAAATTAGATTTTTCCTTAGATCTAGAACATGTCTTACCTATTTCAACAACCATTGGTTTTCATTCCTTTTCTTTATTTTTACCTTTTGCATTCCAACAATTTTGCATGGTGCATCATCACCCAGATGAACCTGTCCAAAATCACCTTGAACATAATCTAGAAAATGTTTCCTATGGGGTGTGGCATGAAATGAAGCCCTTGAATCTACTACCCAAGACTCATAAATATTATCTACAAAAAGAATCAAAGCATCTTGTAACACATCACTTGTTACATTTTCTTCTTGATTTTTCTCATGTTGTCCATCTCTTTGTTTCTTTGTAGCTCTGTAGTCTTTCTTCAGATGTCCTTTCTTCCCACAATTCCAACACTTTATATTTCCCATTATGGATTTGGATCTTCCCTTCCTATAATTCCCATGGTTCCCTGAGCCGTTTCCTCTATCCTCTTGTCTTCCCCTATTATCCATGTTTAACACATTACGTGATGTCTCACCTGTGCTTTTCCGTCACATTTTCTTGCTAAGGATAACACAAAAAACATCATCAAACTTTAGAGTGTTTGAACCAAAGACAGAGTTACTTACATCCATGAACAATCCATTCCATATTTATGGCAATGAGAACATGATTAGAAGAGCCCTAACCTCATCATCAAATTCCACTTTTACAAAACTTAGCTAATTAGTTACCGTATTAAATTCATATAAATGATTTGCAACAGACCCACCTTCTGACATCTTCATATTAAATAATCTCTTCATTAGAAATACCTTATTGGACACCGAGGGATTTTCATATAGTTTATCCAATGCTTCCATCATCTCCTTCGTTGTCTTTTCTTTCGAAATATTGAAATCCACCGATGCTCTTAGGCTCAATTGTATTGTTCATATTGCCCTTATGTCGAGAACCTCCCATTCTTCTTCCTTCATGGCCATCGACTTCTTTTCTATTCTGCCCAATGGTAGGAATAGATCCCTCTAATTTAAATAATGTTCCATCTGCATCTTCCATAATTGGTAGTTTTGATTGTTAAATTTATCGACTCTAAACTTTTCGTCATCCGCCATTACTCCCACTCGAACCAGGAACCCTTTTTTCCTGCGAGTTACCTTTCACTTTGATACCAGTTGTTAGAAAAATAGGATCGCGGAAAAATAAAATAAAACAAATGCGTAAATCAAACACAGAAGATACACAATACAATAGAGACACAGATATGTGTGGTTCACCCAGTGTGGGCTACGTCCACCACAGAAATTTCTAGTTCCTTCCTTTTTATTATCTAGCAAAATTAAGGGATATAACCTACAACACAACCACTGTAACTTCCTCTTAATTCTCTCACATTATCCTCTCTCAGAATACAATATTTGCAATGATACACAGTCACAATACAATTGCCTCATAAAAGAGGGTTGCCTTCTAGGGAAAAAAACCCTAACATAACTTCTACCGTCAGATATGCGACCTTATAATGAATGTTCTAGATTTACTATGAAATTACAATATACATTTACAAGGAAAAATTTCCCTCGGGGGATTTTCCCCTGAACCCTCGCTGGGGGGGCCGCTTGTCCTGGACCCCCCAGCTGGGGGGATGAGCCCCCCAGACCCTGCAGGGGGGGAAAACCCCCCTACAACCCCCTCACGTAGAGGGGTGTACAATCTTCATGGGGTATAAACATGTCTAAAAACAAAGACCTCTGAATCAGGAAGATAATCAAGATCCACAACCAACACCTACAAGCTAAGGAAATGAAATGGAGACTCGAATCAAGAAGTTTATGGCTAGCAGAAGGAGATAGAAATACATTTTTTTTCATAAATAGAAAAGAGCCAGACTTTGGAAAATAATGTCAAATAGATTTCTAATATTAATGGATATTCTATTAACTCTTTTAATAAAATTAAGGAGACAACCTTCAACCATTTCCTTTACCTTTACTCAAAAAAGGAAGGAGCTCAGCCTAAAGTAACAACAACCTTTTTCAAAATATTCCCTCTGTTAATTCTGGTGAGGAGAACAACCTACTTACGTAGAAGGTGATTGAAGAGGAAATAAATAATGCTATTTGGGATTTTTCCCCTAATAAATCCCTAGACAGACGATAGAGGTAACTGTTTCAACCAGCTTTAGAGTTGAGGCACTAGCCTACTCAACTCAGAGAGGGCTCTCTCGTGTCACTTGATACATCTATTAGAATCAATGGCTAGAATTGGTTTGTTTTGGGGTTTTAATAAAGTTGTTGAAGAGCTTAAGATGACCTTTGGGCTATGGGGTCAAGAATGTAGGATGTATTTCCAAATCATGAAAACAATCAAGAGGAAAAGGCTAAATGAGGAAGTGACTTCTGAATTTATACTTGAAAATTTTAGATGGTATCAGAAGAAAAGAAACACACAACTATTATCAGAGCATTATAGTAATGAATTCTGAAATGGTTTAGAAGATATGAACACAGTCTAAATTGTCAAGCCAAGAGCATCGAATAATGAATTCTGGACTTTATTTTCTCAATTTAGACAGAAGAAAGCAAAATGAAAATATAGAATAACAGGAATCACATACTATGAGAGAAAACGAGACTCATAACACCATCGATTAGAATATTTTCATAAAAAGTCCAAAAATCTGGCTCTACACCCATGTATTCATTCCAGCCCCAGAGATTTATAAAGTTTTCCTTCAAAGAGGGCAGGCTCCTCTTTTATCCATCCTTATATACTCGTGAGGCCAAGCATATATAGAGGAATTTCATATGGAATTTAAAACGTTCTGACTTCCTCATAATTCTAAAAACAGATACGAGTTACAAAAAGGAGGAACAATTGTATTATTTAAAGGGACCATTAGTAATTGGTTTGGCACATCAGGACTCCCTTCTCTTAAGTCGACATCTGTCAAAAACTATCTGAAATACACCAAAATTTTACCTTAGGATTCACCTCATCTTGGCGATTTCCTCCTCCAGGGTACTCCACCAATCAGAATTTTCCCCGACGCTCTCTATCATCTCAGTTTTGCCCTCTGATTTCCTCGTTTTTATCCTCTTCTTATTTGCAACTGGGTGGAAGGTGTTGTCTATGTGTTCATTTATGACAAGATCCCTTATAACGGGGTTTAATCTTACTCCCAACTCTGCCTCAGTTTCAGGTTCGGTATGAAATTTAGTTGCGTGCATCTGCAAGAACCATCTTTCATTCTTACTTATTGACTTGCCTGGTACCTTAGCTGAGAACCCAATTGCGCCAGATGTCGTTTGAAGGATATTATCCATGTTTTCTAGACTTTGAAGAGACCTTGATTTGGCCACCCTTTGAGTTTACAGAATTCAGGAGCACAAGCCGAGCTTGCTTTTCTTACGCATAAGATGACAATTTCCTAGAATAGGATAAAATGATTCATATCTGAGATTTTGATGTTCTATGTACTTTGCTCATGAATTATTGTCATAGTACCTTGGTGTGCAACACTTCATCAATCCACTTCGAATGATAAGCCTCGAGTTAGTTATGCGGCGGCGTCCTTTTGGTACGTCATCCAGGAAAGTACCTGGATCGATGATGTGAGGTGATCTGACCAACTGCCATCCTCCTCGTTAGCTATTGACATGACGTTTTGAATCACGTGACATCAGGGCCATAGGAAAAGTGGTTTCGAGCAATCCGTAGTCTCCCTCGATGCTTGTGTAAGAGCGCCACGCATTCCCCATCGAAACCAGAGTAGTTTTCCCCGGTCTGCCTTCGCGATGTTAAGTTCTGTGCTATTTGTTTGTCCGATGTAGGATTCGACTGTAGATCTGAGATTCTTCAAGATCGATGGCTCACCGAGATACTCCCTTCCCACTTCCAATACATTCGTTCATACGCCGCGGAATATAGTCGAGCACCTTGAACTATCGCGCCTCTATTGCGGTATAGCGTCTCGCTAAACTTCAGAAGTTTTTAGATCCCGATAAAAATTGTTAGGGTGATAACATTGGATCCAAATGGGGATGCTATCCTCCTAGAGAGGTAGCAAAGAACTCGTAGACCCGGTGCCTGATCCATGGCGATGTTCCCCAAAACATGTGCGTGTCCTTCTCTTACCAAGCTCTGTGCATTGCTTCCAATTGCATGGGGGACGTCCGAGTGCATTGTTGAAAACTGACTGTATCTAGTGCTAGAAAACTCAAATTGGAAAAATTCTTGACCGACAAGATTATTTTCACATCCCTACCTACCCTAAAAATGATGGGATGACCACTCGCACAAGTGATGCTAAAGTGTCAATGCAGCCAATCAAGCAATTGGTTTCCTAATTTTCCTTTCACATTTTTCTCAAGCTGGTAGAAAAACGTAAAGGATGGCGGCTGAAAAAACAAATTGAATCCAAAATCTAAGATTATTAATGAACCAAATTCATCCTTCACTGAAGACTATAATAGGATGACCATCGGATCTTGAAAATCACAAAAAATCATTTCTCCCTAATGAGAAAAAACCAAAAGGCAAGTATCTTTCATCAATGTTAGTTGTTTTGGCTCTATTTCTTCTGTTCTGAGAACATCTTCGAATGAAATGGCAATGATAGGTTTGTCTGCTTGGCCATGCATATCAACAAAAATATTCATATATTCTTGAACATCTTCAAATATGACAGACATATAATATGCACCAAAGTTATCCTCTTGTTCATCAAACAACTCTGATGTGGTTTCATTAAATTTATGGAAATTTGTTTGAGGGCAACCACTTTGACTTTCCAGTGAATAAATAGAAATAAGTTCCTGCTCATGCACTACTTCATAGTCCAGAGCTCCCACGGATGGATTTTCAAAACCCTGATTTTCAAATGACTTGAATAAAACCACTTCCTCTTCATTATCTTTTTGTGTTTCTGATCGACAAATGGCATACACTGCTTCATCTATGTCATTTGTTTCTTTATTGTTGGAAACTTCCATAGATGCAATTTTAGAATCTTCATCCATATCTATGTTTCTTAAAAATTTAACCACGATGTCATTCTCAAGGGAAGAGAAAACACTCTGAAACACCTTTTCACGTTGAGAATCCATACTAATTTCGGGATGGAGAAAATGACCTTGAACAATACTTTTTGGAGCAACTTCTTCTTCCTTTTCAGGCTGATAGCTGAACATAGACTGCAAATCTGAGATGACATGACCCTTTATGTGATTGTCCATATAATTATCATCACCACTTCGTTCATTCTTGGAGGATCCCTGTCCTGAGATACTATAAATATTTTTCTTCAATAATTTGAAAGAAGCAAAACATAATGGTAGGGTTGTCCTACCTGATTTGAAACCGTCTTCAATTTCATTATCAACATATGGTTGTATTCTAGCGCAAGCAATAGGGTCTCCAAGCGCATGAAAAGAATGTTGTGACATCTTGTCATTATGCTCCATTAATATAGCGTGTCTTTGCATAAGCACAAATTCTTTTTCTTCGATGATGATTTTAGGATTTTCTTTCAGCAATTTGAAAGAAGAAAAGAATAGAGGTAAGGAATTCCCTTCAGCTGATTCAATACTTTCTTCTTTGTAATTTTGATATGCAACCTGATTGCTTTCATTATACTGCTGAAAAGGAACATTTTACGATAGAGAACATGTGGTTGATTGTTCCAGGGGGTCAACATTGTAATCATCATATTCATCGTATATAGGAAAATCATTAACATATGCCATGTCATCTAACAAGAACAAACTTAGAACATCAACCTGTTCTTCAACAAGATTCTTTTCACACTCATATTCTTGACTATCTACAAATGAATACATAAAACGATCAACCCTCTGCTCATCATGGAATGGATCAACACCTCCTCTTTCGACAAGTGGGATGTAATTTTTTGCAAAATCATTAGCATTGGAAACTTCAAGAGGACCCATGATATTATAAATTTTTTCTCAACATTCCAATCAACTATTTTCTGTTCATATTCACTTTCATGTCCTTGAACATTCAACACCTCATTTTGGGTTTGTTTACATGCTTGGATGTTGTGTTGAATGTCTTGAGCATCACTAAACATTTGTTGTAAGGACCCAGGTCTTCTTTCCATTAGGAGGAAAGAAAAATATGGATGAAGAGCAGTGGAGAAATGGAGCATGGAAACAACTTCAAAGGGTTGAATTTCTTTGGACAAATTATAATAGACGCTGGAGAAATTTCTACTGAATACATAAATAGATTCATTGCTGCATCTTTTCAAGGCGTAAAACTCAGTGAGTTGCAACTCTAAGGATTTCTCCTTGCCCCAAAATTAAAAAAAAGCCTTCTTCAATTCCACCCATGAGCTGATGGTTTCTGGGTGTAAGTGTTTGAACCAGTGTTTGGTGTCTCCTTTCAAGGATTGAGAGAAAATTATCATACACACATCGTCGTGGTCAATCTCAAATAAATCTATAAAATGCTCAAACCTTTGAATGTGCTTTTTAGTAGATATGATACTCGATTCTCCGTCGAACACAGGTAGGAACTCATAGTAATTTGAAGAGAAATCATGAAGGGTTTGGGGTAGCTTTAAGGGTATATATCTATGTCGGGCCTTAGGGGGTGTTTGGCCAAGAACAGTAGGAGAGACATTGGTCTGAGTCTCATGGGATTCATCAACTTGGTCATTGTCATTGCGTGGCCTAGGTGAAACCTTTTTATCAGAACCAGCGACAAGGCGAGGGTATGCATGTGCAATGTATAGAGGAGGAAATATAATTTTAAGTCTTTGATAATCATTATTAATATAAAACAGGTAAAAGAAAGTTCGTTTGACATTTTCAAGGAAGGAGCAGATGCAACTTAAAATGAAAAGTAAAATGCTTTGTAAGAGGTCCCATTTTGAGTACCTTTTTTCCCTCATGATTCCCTTCCTTGCCCCTGTAAAGAGGTTTCATCTTTCAGTGAAGTTTCACTCTTGCGCTTGAAGTATTCAGAGCAGGGTCGCCTCTTGGAAATTCAATATTATTTTATCAGAGTCACCTTCGAACCGAAGTGGAGTTGCCAGAGCAAGAATACAACCAATGTATGCCTAAGTGTTTGTTTCTCTCAGACCCTAGCACTCAACCATGTCGTTCTTCCCAGGGAAAATTTTTAAATTTTGTCCCTGGCAACGACACCAAAATGTTAGCACTCTGTAAATTATGTCCGACTGAATAGATAGACGATAGAGGTAACTGTTTCCACCATCTTTAGAGCTGAGGCACTAGCCTACTCAACTCAGAGGATCTCTCGTGTCACTTGATACATCTATGGGAATCAGTGGCTATAATTGGTTTGTTTTGGGGTTTTAATAAAGTTGTTGAAGAGCTAAAGATGACCTTTGGGCTATGGGGTCAATAATGTAGAATGTATTTCCAAATCATGAAAACAATCAAGAGGAAAATGATAAATTAGGAAGTGACTTTTGAGTTTATGCTTGAAAATTTTAGATGGTATCAGAAGAAAAGAAACACACAACTATTATCATAGCATTATAGTAATAAATTATGAAATGGTTTAGAAGAGATGAACACAGTCTAAATCATCAAGCCGAGAGCATTGAATAATGAATTCTAGACTTTTAGTTTCTCAATTTAGACAGAAGAAAGAAAAATAAAAATACAGAATAACATGAATCACATAATATGAGAGAAAACGAGACTCATAACACCACCGATTAGAATCTTTTCATAAAAAGTCCCAAAATCTATCTCTACACCCATGTATTCATTCCAGCCCCAAACATTTATAAAGTTTTCCTTCACTGAGGGAAGGCTCCTCTTTTCTCCATCCTTCTATACTCATGAGGCCAAGCATATATAGAGGAATTTCACATGGAATTTAAAACGTTCCGACTTCCTCATAATTCTAAAAACAGATACGAGTTACAAAAAAGGAAGAATAGTTGTATTATTTAAAGGGACCGTTAGTAATTGGTCTATCATATCAGGACTCCCTTCTCTTAAGCCGACATCTGTCCAAAACTATCTGAAATACACCAAAATTTTACCTAAGGATTCACCTCAGCTTGGCGATTTCCTCCTCCAAGGTACTCCACCAATCGGAATTTTCCCCGACGCTCTCTATCATCTTGGTTTTGGCCTCTAATTTCCTCCTTTTGCTCCTCTTCTTCTTTGCAGCTGGGTGGCAGGTGTTGTCTGCGTGTTCATTTATGACAAGATCCCTTATAACGGGGTTTAATCTTACTCCCAACTCTGCCTTAGTTTCAGGTTCGGTATGAAATTTAGTCGCCTGCATCTGCAAGAACCATCTTTCATTCTTACTTATTCACCTGCCTAGTACCTTAGCTGAGAACCCAATTGTGCTAGACGTCGTTTGATGGATATTATCCATGTTTTCCAAACTTCGCAGAGACCTTGATTTGGCCACCCTTTGAGTTTACAGAATTCAGGAGCACAAGCCAAGCTTGCTTTTCTTATGCATAAGATGACAATTTCCTAGAATAGGATAAAATGATTCATATTTGAGATTTTGATGTTCTGTGTACTTTGCTCATGAATTACTGTCATAGTACCTTGGTGTCCCACGCTTCATCAATCCACTTCGAATGATCAACCTCGAGTTAGTTATGAGGTGGCGTCCTTTTGGTACATCATCCGGGAAAGTACCTGGACCGGTGATGTGAGGTGATCTGACCAACCACCATCCTCCCCGCTAGCTATTGACATGATGTTTTGAACCACGTGACATCAGAGCCATAGTAAAAGTGGTTTCGGGAAATCCGTCGTCTCCCCCAATGCGTGTGTAAAAGCGCCACGCGTTCTCTGTCAAAACCAGAGTGGTTTTCCTCGGTCTGCCTTCGCAATGTTAAGTTCCGTACCATTTGTTTGTCTGATTTAGGCTTCGACTGTAGATATGAGATTCTTCAAGATCAATGGCCCATCGAGCTACTCCCTTCCCACTTCCGCTACATTCGTTCATATGCTGCAAAATATAGTCAAGCGCCCTAAACTATTGCACCTCTATTGTGTTATAGTGTCTCGCTAAACTTCATAAGTTTTTAGATCTCGATAAAAATTGTTAGGGTGATAACACCCCTCATCATTTTTATGGTTTAGACCTATCTCTTTATGCAATTACCCTACAAAATTGTGACCAAAATCCTTGTAAATAGTATTAAGCATCTACTTCCCAAAATCATTTCTAAAATCTACTTCCCAATTTACAGATGACACTCTACTTTTAGGTGGAGATTGAACCATTATTGCAATAATATTCAAGAATACTCTAGATTTGTTTACTCAAGAATTTGGAGGATTTTCAATCACAATAAAAGTCAAATATATGTGTGGAATGTGATTCATAACCTTCTTGTTGTTCTTTCTAGCATTTTACAATTTCCTTTTAAGGATGTTTGGTCTTCTTTCAAGTACTTTAGTATGCCCATCTATATTCATTCTTCTTCCTCTAACATGTGGTAGTGGAAATCAAAGCTAAATTTTCTCAATGGGGTGTGTTGGATAGGTAGTATTGAAAGAATTTTTTGTAGTTTTGATAAAGTTTTGATGAAAAATCCTAAGTATATGAAAAGTGCAGGGAGGAAGAAGGAAATATAGAGAGCCCGCGGTTGAGGTACATCTAGTAGGAAAGTGCATAGAAGAAGGAAAGTGTGCAAAAGGAAGACAACGCGCAGCTCAAAGAATAAAGCTTGATGAATAAAGATAGAAGAATAAAGGAAGGAAATAAAGAATAGCAGGAGAATGACAACCCGACATTCCAGAAATAGAAGAATAGCAGAAAAGCAACATGAAGGCTGAAAAGCCAAAGAAAGGAATCGAATAACCAATTAACTGAGTTGTCCATGCATTGTAATGGAATATTTTTGGGATGAATGGATTAAGGTTTTTATCCCTAGCTTTTGATATAAATATGTAACAGGTTGGGAGAATAGGGGTTCAGTCGGTTTCTTCAGATATGTGATATTCTGATGAAGTTTGATTATGGTATATTAGATTATGTTATAGTCTGATTGATATTGAGTCAAAAGTTATTGAATGTAACAGTTGAAGGTTGAGAAGGATGAATAAAATAATGATAGAGATATGTTACAGAATCATGTGTTCTATATGCTTATGTGTTTGATTATGAATACTATTTGCATGCATCGTAGAAGAGATTCATATGATAGTTAATAATGGTGCAATGATTCATGACTGTGATAATAACAAATCTATATAGTAAAATGGAATATGATAAGTATAAGAATCTGAATCATGCCTAAGTTAATAATAGAACATAACCGAGTTGCGAGAAAAACATAATAAGGAAGAATGAACCACATGTTTGCCTCCCATTCCCTTACCACTGCAGAATCTTGGTTCTTGCAGCCCCCATAGATACCTCCAGTGAGACTTCATCTACGCAAGTAGGTGATGCCAAAAGGGTCGGTGTCTGGTGTGTTTTGTTGGTATTAGATGAATTGAACCTTGGGGCTTACAACTCATGCACATAATAGTGCCAACAAATGTTTTTTTGTTGGGACCGAGACTTTATGATTAAGGGGATGTTTTGGAGGCTGACTAAGAAGGAGATCTCAGAATGGTTGGAAAGGAAGGAATGGGAATTCACATGACAAGAGAACAAAAACCCTCAGATGAGTGACAAGCAATGGCTACAAAAGTATGTGTTCAGAGATGTACATGAAAATTTCTTTGGTGAATGTTCGGTTGTTTTGACAGAGTAGCTAGACATATTGGTGGATAAAACTAGAAGGTTCAACGCTAAGGAATTGGACTCCTGAATTGGTAAGACAACTAAATTTTGTAAGTAATCCAACTACTCTAGCAGTTGATTTTTGGTTGGATAACATACTAGGTGGTTATGTAGAAGATGTATCGTATTGATTATCAAGTCATCCACATGGAGTACAATCAACAACACATGGTAATCCACCCTTAGAAGAAAATCATTACTCTCGGACCCACACCTCACAAATCCCGAGTTTATAGTTTGTCGTAGATTATATTCAATCATACAGTGTCGCAAAAAGGGACTTTTTCAAAGGTCCATGTGAGAGGTTCTTGAAATCATTAAATACATGGATAAATATGTTATTATGTGAAAAGCACGTGATGGTGATGCAATCCAACTATTAAGGGTGTCACTCACATAGGGGAACTGGGGGATGATAGGAGGATCATCTGAGAGAAGGAAGGAAGAAATGAAAGAGGGAGGGAGGGACTGAGGATGAAAAAATAATATATACTAGAGGAAGGATATAATTTTGGAGAGTTGCGTTGAGGGAGGAGGTACAAGAGGAAAAAGACCGAGGCTGAGAGAAGAGAGTCGTGTAGTGATCCAAAGGGGAGAGAACCTTTCACACTAGTCTGAATCGTGGAAGTACCATACTTAGGGGGAGAAGAAGAGGAGTTCCAGTCCATTCCAATAATAGAAGAGCTAGCAAGTCCTACCCCCAAAAAATCCCACGTTGAATCCACAACCCCATGTGCATCACCACAATCAAAAGTAACATTTGTATATTTATCAAAAGAAATTGTATTTATCCGAGGAGGACTGAGTAGTAGTATTTAGAATAGAGGAAGTAGTGCACACAGTCAGAATCAGAGTCAACTAACATCACCAAGAGGAGGGACTACATTGAACAACATGGCTAGGGTGGATAATAATATTAGGTTGTTGGAGTTCCAAGAAATTGGGTAAAGGGATCCAGAACAACACTTGTTCGTGTACAAGATGATTTGGGATGCATAGAACATACAAGATGAAGTTGTGTATATTGTGTAGTTAGTGACAACATTTAGATTTCATGCGCTAGTATGGTATATGAAGTTACATAGCACCACGCCTATAGGACATGCCAGGACATTGGCATAGATTAAGCAAGCACTGCTGAAAGAGTTCAAGAAGCCAAAGTTGGAGTCACAGTACATCACATAATTGAAGGAGATCAAACAAGTACAAACGAAGTTGATATGGGATTACGACCAGAGATTTAAGGATGTGATGGGTAGATTAACTTTCCAGATCCCAAATTAACAACTCCAAGAATGGTTTATCGCAGGGCTTCTACCACACATTCGCATGCCATTGATCCAGCCTAAGGTAACATCATAGTCCGAGGCACTAGATATTGCGATGAAACTAGAGTCATCACCTGTGGGAGATAGTGGCATAATGATGCAATTTCAGACGTAGTTGGCCGCATTGAAAATTCAATTGGAACAACTGACAAAGGGAAAGGAGAAACGTGAGAAAGTGTGGTGTACAAAATGTAGGACTTAAGGCCATCACAAGGAAAATGCATTGAATCCATTCCCGGGAGGATGATATTGTGAGATATGTAAGAAATGGGGCCATCACCCAACAAATTTTCCACTACTACAGAAGTACCAAAGTACACCAAAGAACCTGTTTTTCAATTTTTGCAAATCTGTAGGACACGAGGAGAAGGATTGTCGTGTGTTTGAATTGACGAGGGAGGAAAAATCCAATATGTACAGGATCTAGGAAGAAAATACTCTTTCAGAAGCGACGAGTCCAAAATACAACAATCAAAGAGGTTTCAATCAAGGGAATAGAGGAAACTTTGGTCGAGGATGAGGTAGAGGGAATTTTGGAAGAGGAGGAAGAAGATCGATTGTATGCTACAACTGTAATCAACCTAGACACTTGGTCTGCGACTTCCATAATCCATGTACGACGTGCACATATTGCATAGCACTGGATCATTCGACATAAGATTTTCCCCAACTATTTGCGAAGTGGCAGGCTAGAGGAAACCAGAACCCAAATCCCAATTAGAATGTGTAGATGATATCAATTGAAAGATGAAATTAAGGACCCAGAGTAGTAATTGTTACATGCGGAGGATCTAGAATAGGGACTTATAGGACAGATGAAGGAAAGTAGATGGAACAATGGGTAAGAAAGTCCATAGGGCCCATACCAGCCTTTGATCATTAGCAAGAAAAGGAGACATATCAGAGGGAAAGGAAAGAAGTACTCAGAATGGATTGGCGAGCATAAACATCAATGACACCTCATGAAGAAGATCATGCAATGCCAGAGAATCCAACGGGAAAGGTAAGTACGCTAAAATAATTATTGAGAAATTGTGTAGAGATAACCAAAGATGAGGTTGCACTGATTACATTATACGGCATGATTGATCATTGCACAAGAGGAAGGGAAAGTCCAGCCACACAAAGGATAGTAAATCAAGTACTGCGTAGGAAGCGAACCAATGAAGAATTTTGATTTGGTGTGTAGATTGGAGAGTATGATGTGGATAATATTATTTTTGACTTAGGGTCTAACGTGAACATGTTGCCTAAGTAGACATGGGCATTGATGGGAAAACCCAAGTTGGTATGATATCATGTTCAGCTCAGGTTAGCGAATCATCGTAAGATAGTTATGATTGGTTAGTTGAAATGAGTACCTGTGAACATAGATGGGGTGCACAACGTGGCAAAATTTGAAGTTATTGAGATAGTGGATGGCAGTCAACCATATCCAACACTGATGGGATTGGAATGGGATTTTGATAACCAAGCGATCATCGACTTGAAGAGGAGGGAGATGATATTTGAGGTTGGAGATTTGAAAGTTATGACACCCTCAGACTCATTAGAAGGACATAGATACATAGAATCAACAAGAGGGAATGACATTGACAACTTATATAACATGATTACATGGATGGACGATTATTTCAACCCGAAAACAGATGGCGTGTTGATTTAGGGAAGTATCATTTCATGTGCGTCATATTATGAATAAGGTTTAGAGCATTGGCAAGAAAGAATGCATGAAGTGTCAACTAAACAATGTGCACACATTACTCGATCCTTGCGCTGGATTGGAACAGAGCTATGTAACCCGCCTTGGTATGATGGATTAACTGATATAAGTATCTTTTTAAAAAAAAATTAGTTGCAGGTACCCGAACAACAAATGTTGTTAGCATTGGATGTGGTATTAAAAGCGACTCCAGCCAGATGGTGGGATGCACATAGAGAGGGAATGAAAGATTGAATACAATTCAACAGACTAATTCAAATAAGGTTTGGCATCGAGGGAGAAAAAATTGCACATAAATATACAGGGGAGAGTGACCCGACAGGTATTGTGGAATAGTGTAGGGATTTGTGGGGAGGCATAGTAGAAACACATATTTATACACACACTAAAAACAATTCCAAATAACTGGTATTTGAAGTTGGAAATGCACAGGGAGACAACAAGATGGGAAGAACTGATCCAAAGGTTGAAAATCATGTTTACATTTGAAAATGAATCTCCATCTATAGATGCAACACTACATGTGATTTGTATGATATATTCTCGGTAGAAGAGACAATGGAGTTGATACCAGTATGCAACGAGCACAGAGCCAAGATGATTTTCCGTAAGCTATTGGAATACTATAATGTAGCCAAGGAAGAGTATGATGAATAGGATCCTAGGAATGTAAAGATACTGGAGACAGACGGAGAATGAGCCATAGAAGTTCCTGAGCTTGAATGCACTGCATATACATAGTTGATAAATATGTGGAAGGTAAACATTAGGACGACGAAGAATCCCAAGTTTTCACAGATAGGGGACTATTGGAGTGAGGAGAATTTTGAAAAGATTGCAAACTTACTCCGAGAATACCAGGACTTATTTCCAAAAACTTTTTCATAGATGAAGGGAATAGCAGGAGGCTTAGGCGAGTTGAAGATCCCACGAAAACCGGGAGCTAAGCCAGTGCGCCAGAGGCCTTACAGGCAAAATTCAAGGTATAAGGAGAAGGTAAAAAATGAAATAGATAAGATGTTGAACGCTGGAATCATTGAAATGGTAGAAGAATATGAGTGGATGAGTCTGATGGTGGTGCAAGACAAGAAGACAGGTGGAATCAAGATCTGTGTATATCTAAGGAAGTTAAATGATGCATACTTACATGACCCATTTCCAACACCATTCACAGATGAGGTACTAGAGAATGTAGGAGGCCCAAAAACTTACTCTTTTATAGGTGGATTCTTCGGGCACCATAAGATAAGAATCGGACAGGAGGATTGACACAAGACCACTTTTGCGATGGAATGGGGAAGTTATCAATACACGATTATGCCCTTTGGATTGAAGAATGCCCCTCCAATGTTTTCCAGGGTAGTAGTTGTAGCATTCAGGGATTTCATCCATAAGTTCCTAGAATTCTACTTGGATGATTGGATAGTGTTCAATATACTGAAGGATCACATAGAAGTTCTTAGACTTATGTTGGATCAATTCAAGAAGTGTCAAATTTCACTGAACTTGAAGAAGTGCATTTTTTGCGCACCGTTTGGAATTCTGTTAGGACATGTAATGTGAAAACAGGGACTATTGGTATACCCAACTAAGATTGTATTCATTTTGGAGTTAGAACCACCTACATCAGTCAGACAAATGAGGGAAATGTTGGGTCATATAGGTTATTATAGGAAATTTATCGAGGGATATACGCAGATCACAACACCGATGGAGAAGTTACTGAAGAATGAAGTAAAGTTTCAATGGAATGAAGTTTGTCAGAAGGGGTTGGACACCCTAAAACAAAAGTTGGTGACCGCGCCAATTTTAATTTTCCAAGATTGGAACAAGGAATTTCATGTACATGTGGACACATTGTCCATAAAATTGGGTGCAGTTCTATCCTAGCCAGAGGAAGGAGACATAGATCACCCAATTTATTTTGCAAGTAGGAAGTTGTCTATAGTAGAGAAGAACTACACAACCATTGAATGGGAAGGATTGGAGATGGTCTATGCACTGTAGAAATTAAGACATTATCTCTTTGGGTCTCACTTTAAGATGTGTACAGACCATTATGCATTAAAATAATTAGTCAACAAGTCAATGTTGGGGGGGACAATATGAAGGTGGCTCTTATTATTTTAGGAATATGACTTTGAAGTCATAGTGAAACCATGGAAGCTAAATGCAGGACCAACTCATCTATCACGCATATTGTCAGGGGAAGATGCAAGAAATTTAGATGGAAGCTTCCCATATGCGTAGTTATTTTCAATAAGTATGGTGGATGATTATTTCTTGGACATTGTATATTTTCTCAACACATGCATGGCTCCATATGAGATGATTGTAGAACAAAAAAAAATGGTAGTGAAAGCAACAGATTATCAGTTGATTGCAAGGAATTTATACATGATGGGTGAAGATGGAATACTGAGAAGTTGTGTCCTAGAGAAGGAAATGTCGGTAATACTTGAAGAAGCGCACGATGGAATTACTGGAGGACATTACGTAGGGAGAGAAACTGCACATAATATTTTGTGTGCAAGGCTTTGGGGGCCGACACTTCAGAAGGATGTGAAGGAATATTGTTAGTCATGCGATGTATGCCAACGAGTGGGTAAGCCATATAGGAGGGAAGAAATGTCTTTGAATCCACAGGTAACGTTGCAAGAATTTGAGAAATGAGCCATAGACTTTGTAGGACCAATCAACCCACAAGCAAGAAGATCAGGGGAAAGTAATATCATTATTGCGACAGAGTATTTGACAATATGGGAAGAAGCAACCCTAGTTATAGACTGTACTGTGGAAACTATTGCGCAATTTCTTTTCAAAAATTTAGTCACAAGGTTTGGATGTCAGTTCATATTACTTAGTGATCAAAGAACATACTTTCTAAAAACACCAATTGCAGCATTGACCGAGGATTTCCAGATTCATCACCAAAAGAGTACCCCCTATCACCCTTAGGACAATGGAACCGTGGAAACTTTTAATAAGATCTTGGAAAATTCCTTGACAAAGATTTGCAATGTAGGGAGAGATGATTGGGACTTAAGAGTTCCTGCATTATTATTGGATTATAGGACTACACGCAAGAAGTTGACAGGACATACCCCTTTCAGGTTGGTCTACGGGAAATAAGCAGTAATGCCAATGGAGTTTATTCTGCCTATCCTATGCATTGCAGCAATTACATAGCTATCAAATACTGGCGCAATAGAGGAAAGGTTGGCACAGTTATTACAGCTTGAGGAGGATCGGTTTGTCACATGATTCCATTAGCAAGTTCAAAAATCCAGAGAGAAGGTCTGACATGATCGACACATTAAACAGAAGAATTTTCAAGTTGGATATTTGGTACTACTCTATGACAACAAGTATATGCAACATCCAGAGAAGTTTTTAATGCACTGGTAAGGACCTTATGTGATTCATCAACTAACATATATAGGTGTTGTGTGGTTGGGAACCTTGAATGGAAATGTATTCAAAGGAATGGTGAATGGGAGTTGGTTGAAACTCTATAGAGATGACCGACATGTTGCACAGTAATTTGGGTTGTGCCAAAACACATGTATTATAGTAGTTGTATCATAGTTGACAAGAAGAATAAAAAAATAAAGCATGAAAATGATGGTTACACAACAAGAGTGAAAGGTCATAAAAGCGTCGTATAAGTATTAAATGGGAAAACCTTCCAGAAATCTTGACAGATCGACAGTATGAGGAATAAATCACCTAATATATCTTGTAATCAAGATGCAATTATGGAACAACTTGGCAACCACGATGATGGTTGGGACAAGTTAGTTAAGGCATGATGAGATGAGTACGGTCGACACAAAAGCACAAAAACATAAGAAGATCGTTAAGTCTAGATCATTCTTTCATACTAATGAGAGTGAATGAGAGCTAATGAGAGCAAACAAGAGAAAACTAGAGAACAAAGTAGTGCTACACTAGTTTCCAAAGAACACACAGTGTTGGTTCAGGAACCTGTCACCCAAGACGAATAGGGAAATACCCGCTATCAGTAGCACCAGTTCCCCCCCGGGATGAGTAGGGAAGGAGATATTCTTGGCAAGACTACCATCCTTAAGTTTTTGGATCATGACATTACCGATGAACAACCATTTCTGGAGCTGGCTAGAGAAAAATACGCAGGCACTAAGACCGTATTGGATGTAATAGCTCGCATCACTTCCAACATAAATTTGTATGTGGGTTTAAACAAAATTAGTAAGAGGTTTGAGGGTTATGAATTCTTCATGAAATTAAATGAAAACGAATTACATCAGGATCCCACTGAAAGAGAAGTTTCTCAAAAATTGGCTTCGTATACAACGCCCAAACTAAACCTAAAGGATTTACCAAGGGGCGTAGGAAAAGAGGAGGATGGTATCAGGCTCAATAAACCTTAGTGAAATATCGACAGAGAAGATGATTATAGGAAGAGGAGGCTTAACAAAATTATCTCACCCAATAAAACCGATGCTTTTTCCATGGGCAACATGACTCCCGATGTCGTCGCTTGGACTTAGTCCACTACTAGGTGGGAAGAGGCCTTCAAGAGGGAGAAGGAAGAAAATATAAGGCTTATTACGAAGAAGCATAAGGAACGGGAGGAGAAGTCCAGTAAATCGTTCAAGTAAAATGATGAATCTAGGAGCATGGAGAAGAAGACCCAAGCAATAGTCCAAAAGTTGTATATAGGAATTCTAGAAGTTCCTGTAGTAGTCGAAGCGACTATGGAGGAACAAGTGCAGGCGATCGGTGAATTCATTAAGTGATTCCAATCAAAAATAGAATATTCAAATACAAGGAGCATGCCAGGATCGCCACCAGAGGTGCAAGAAGGAAGAACAAGAATGACAACCACAACAATTGCTAACATCAAGAAGATTGAGGGCGAATGCGTAAAACTTTATGACGAGAACGTGCAGGTGTGGATAGAGTTGATAAAATACTTAGAGATGAAGGTTGTAGAGGCAAATATAAGAGAGGCACAAGAAAAGGAACAATAGGAAGTATATAGGGTGGCTACACTACCACCAGTAGCGCTCATGTCATCCATTCTGGCTCAACGACAGGCATAGGTAGAAGTGGATAAAATGAGGTATCAACCAAAGATCCTGAAACAGAGACCGGGACCACTGCAAGAAGAGGAAGTGCAGGTAATTGAAGATTTATCTACGGTGAAGGGTAGGGTCAAGAAAGGAACTATGGAAGTAGAGGGACAACTTAGAAAATTGATTGTGCAAGGAGTAGTGGAGATAAAAACAACATAGGCCAAAATCATTAGGTTAGGTTATGTTACAGTCTAATTGATAGTGAGTTCGGAGTTATTGAATGTAACAATTGAAGGTTGAGAAGGATGTATAAAGGAATGATAGAGATATGTTACGGAATCATGTGTTTTCTATGTTTTTGTGTTTGATTATGAATACTATTTGCATGCATCATAGAAGAGCTTCATATGATAGTTAAGAATGGTACAATGATTCATGACTGTGACAGTAACAAATCTATACAGTTAATTGGAATATGATAAGTATAGGAATATAAATCATTCGTAAGTTAATAACATAACAAAACAAAGTTATGCGTACAACATAATAAGGAAGAATGAACCACATGTGTTCCTCCCATTCCCTTAGCACTGCAAAATCCTAGTTTTGCAGTCCCCATAGATACCTCAGGCGAGACTTCATCTGCGCAAACATGTGATGTTGAAAGGGTCAGTGTCTGGTGGGTTTTGTTGGTATTATATAAATCAAACCCTCGGTCTTACAATCCGCGCACAGAATAGCGCTAATAGGGTGTGAATTGGATGAACCCGACAAGACATTTAGCACTTATTAAATTTGTTCTCTCAACCTTGCTAGTCTTTCAATATTCAACTCTTTTAGCTCCTATACGGTTAAAACAACAAATTTCTCAAGAAATATAGAAGTTATTATGGAAAGGTGGTAAAATAGTAAGATGTATCATTTATTCACCTCACCTATAGTTAGAGAACCAAAGACACATGGTGGCTTGGGAATTAAGGACCTTGTTTTTATGAATCTAGCTATGGGATCCAAGTTATTGTGGTATCTGGTTACTGGGAAATATGATTGGTGGAAAAAATTCATCGTTAAAAATTATTTCACCAGTAGAAGGAAAAGGTGTTTGGACTCACCACACCCTTCTAAATAAGGCTCTCCTATTCGAAAGCCGATAAAATATGCCATTCCTTCATTACAACCTTATCTATTTTGGGTTCTAGGGAGAAAGAAGCATATAGAGCTATGGAGTGATAGTATAATAGGAAATCAAACACTAATAAAAATTCAACAAATCCCTTGAATTTTTTGTTGGACTCACAAGGAAAAAATACTTGCTATGATATCTCATATTGGTCTTCCGATGGATGGTGGAATGGATGGGACTTTGTCCCTATCCCCTTTGAGATTTCTCCTCTAGGTTCTTAGCTAGATTCCCTTCTTAAAGGTTGTGCACTTAGAAGGTGTTCTTATATAAATATTCAAGGGTGGGGATCATCCTTTTTTACATTGAAGAAGGGATATGAATCTGATCTAGCATAAACATTGCTTTCCCCTAGGTCCCCCATTTGGAACAAAATATGGTACCCATATGGGATTCCAAAAATTAACATATTTTGTTGGACCTTGGTACATGGGAAAATTATAACTACAAAAAATATAACAAAGATAGGAATTCATGGTCCTTATAGATGTGCCTTATGTATGAAATATGTTGAAACTACCACACATTTGTTCCTCAAGTGTCCTTTCATCTCAAATTTCTATCAGTTGTCTTTGAAAGGGATTGAGCATCATCTCCAAAGGCCAGATTCTTGGAGGACACTTTTTGGTAAATGGGGACTCATGTACAAGGGGAATCTCCAAAACAATCCATTGTTGAAGTGAATATGGACAACCCTCCCAAAATGTATTTGTTGGAAAGTGTAGTTGTCTAGAAACTAATCAATTTCTCAGTAGGAGCCTTCCAAGCTTAAATTATTGGAAAGTAGGGATATTTCCTTATTAGAAGAATATCTCAACAACAAAGGGTTGCATATTACCTCAAATCAAATGCTATATCATGATGAAGAGATATGGTTGGATCAATTTGGTATGAATAATCACAAATCTAGCATTCTAGGGACACTAACTTTCAAGAGACCAAACTAGACACTACATATGACCTTAGAAGAATTTCATCTGTGGA
>JZKD02S1672860.1:1277782-1290899 GCA_000966675.3 Picea glauca | reverse complement strand
TGAGGGAAGGTGAGGGGTTTTCTAATCTAACGGTTGAGATTAGATTAGATGGGTGGCTGAGATTTGGTGTCTCTTCACTCACTCTCACTTTAGTCATAAAGTTATCTTTTAATTTTCATATCACAAATTTATTTGACTAGGACCCACATTAGGCACTTTCTCCCCCTTAGGCACCTAGGGAAGATAAACACTTGCATTGGTACTTTATTTAATTTAAAAATTTAACAATCATGTGTTTTGAACAACCACGGTTCTTCTGCTTAGATTGTAGAGCGAGTGTGCATTCTTCATTGCTATATTGATTCTTCTTTCTTATCCATGTCCTTTTCTGAGGTTTCTGTCTGTGACTGTTGTTGTTCTGTTGTGGTTCTCTAGGAGGGACTTTCCTTCTGTAATCTTTGGCCATGTGTCCAAAGTTGTTACATTTGTAGCATGCCACTTCAGTGCTCAAAGATTCAAACCTATTGTAACTTCTTCTCTGTGTTTCACTAGGCCTTCTTGGATAACCTTTTTGTGTATGACTTTCAAAGTTGTTTATGTTCCTATTGTTAGCTCTGCAATTCACATCTTTATGTAAAAAATTATTACATGCATAACATAAACCAAAAAATATAGTTTTATACCTGGGAGTTGAAGATCTTCTAAAAGGACATACTCTTATGAATCCTTCTTCTTCCTGAGACCTATCTCTTTATGTCGGTCGTTGATCTTGAAATCTGAATCTTCTCGGTGGAGGAGTGTCCCTGTAATTTTCTTTGTAGACCTTCCTATCCCCTTTGATTGTTACTGCATAACTTTTTGGATATGTTTCTTGTTCTGTTTTTTTGGAGCTTGATCCCTTTTCTGTTTGATTGTATCCAAGTACAAACTTGTCATGATGAGGCTTTTGACTGTTGATAATGTCATTCAAAACTTTTGAGTTGTTTTGCATATTTTTCTTTTGAAGATCCTTTCTTAATGTGACAATTTCTACTTCCAAATTTCCAATGATCCTGTCTCTTACTTCTAGCTGTTCTTTGAGTGCTTCTTCAATTATTTTATCTTCTTCAATTTGAACCTTCAAATTTGTGATCATTTGTTCTAGTTCTTGAGTGTCTTCTTTCTTGTCTAGTTCTGTTTGTATTTTCTTGTTTTTCTTCTTTTCTCTTTGATAACTTCTATGGAACAAAACAATTCTTCTCGATAGTCAACTTTTGCCTCTTCATATTCTTCTTTGGCCTCTTCATATTCTTCTTCGGAGTCTTCTTTATCAGAATCTTCTACTGCCGTGAATAGAACTCTTTCTGTCTCATTGTCACTGACTTCATCTTCATCTAATGATGATATGTCTTCTTTGGTGTATAATCTTTTCTTGAAAATTTTCTTTGTGGTTCTTTTGCCTTTATATGTTTGTTTTCTATTTGAGTAACCTTCATCATTTCTCTTTTTCTTATGAGGACATTTGTTAGCAAAATTACCAATACCATCACAATTAAAACAAATCAAAGGAATCTTACCTCTATACCTGTCGTTGGTTCCCTTGTTCAATCTTCTGACAAAGTTGGTCACTTGTTCATCAACTTCTGAGATGTCACTGCTGCTGCTATGTTAGTTTTATTTTTTCTTTCCCTTTTTCTTTAACCTTTTGGACGCTTTTAAGGTTGATTCTTTTATATCTGGATTTTCTTCTTCATTTCTCATTTCATATGTTGTGAATATTCCATGCAGTTCATCCATGCTTATTGAGTTTAGATATTCTCTTTCTTCTAGTGCTAATATCTTAGGGTCAAATCTCATATGAAGAGATCTTAGTACCTTTCGAACAATTACATATTCTTTGATTTCGTCTCCAAATCCCAAGATTGCATTTATTGTTTCATTGACTCGTAAAAGTAAGTTGCAATATTCTCATCTTCCTTCATTTTTAGTTGTTCGAACTAACCTTTGTAAGTTTGAATCTTTGCTACTTTGACTTTTGAATCTCCTTCATAAGTATTTTGAAGTTTGTCCCAAATCTCTTTAGCGGATTCACAATGTGCAACTTTGGTGAATACTGATTCTCCAAGACCATTCAGAAGTGAATTTGTGGCTTTGGAATTATTCTGACCAAGTTTCACTGCTTTGTCATTTGTCGACGGAATTGCTGGTGTTGTGTATCCATCTACAATTGATTTCCAAATTTCAAATCCCTGTGCCTATATATATGTCTTCATCCTTATGCTCCAAAATGCATAGTTCTATCCATCAAACTATGGTATTCCATTTTTATACATGTTGTTTCTCTCCATGATCTACCTTTCAATGGTTAAACTGATTTCTAAAGGAACCTTCTCTCATACTAATTTTTGGATTACTGAGAGGGGTGGTGAATCATTAATAGAGAAATCTAGTCCTTTATAACAATATAATGCAAGTGTTATATCAATGTAGCAGTATCATCTAATATTTTCAGAGTAAATAAATAATGAACAAATGAACAATCATACACATACACAATACACCCGTTTTTTTACGTGGAAACCCAAAGCAGGAGAAAACCACAGAATGCTTTTTCTTAATTATGTATTGAAGAATTACATTCATTGGAAGCACCAACTTCCTTTGTTTTCCAACTGCAACTGGAAGGAGGCTTCAACCCCCTAGTTTCTCGAGCTACAACTCGAGGGAAGCTCCAACTCCCCAATTCTCTGGCTACAACCAGAAGGAGGCTACAACACCCTATGTTCTCTGGCTACTACTGAAAGGTGGCTACAACCACCTGTCCTTTCCCCATCCAACCGCCCTGACGTATAAGTAGAATGATGGAACCACTTTCACACTATCACTCTGAGATATACTATTGTAAACCTGTACCAATCAACCTGCACCAAAAAACCTGTACCAATAACCTAAACCATGCATCAACCATGCATCAACCTGTAATCAACCTGTCCATAAACAAGTGCATCAACCATGCACCAACCTGTACCTCAACCTCAACCAAAATCCCTCATCAATTTCATCATCCAAATATGATTTGTAACTCTGTAATAGAACTGGTTTATATGATCACATACCTGCAAACCTTCCTTAACTTTAACAATAAGAGACTAGCATTTTCATCAAACTTTATTTTAGTCTCGCATGACTAGTTTTGGATTAGTCAACAACCCTAACTTGAAATAATAATAACTATGTACCTGTAATGAATAAAGATCTGAAAAATAGTACACAATGTTCTTTAGTGTGTTTTATGCAATTCCTCCAGGTGTCACTACTTGGAACCTCTCAGAAAAGGAGTTATAGAAAAAATGACATACCTTGTTGAATTTTGGCTTATTCTAGAGAGAGAACTTGTAAAGCGTGCCCCGCATGGAATATTTGTTGTATGGATCTGAACATTGTACATAGAATACTACAGTTGTACTCTAACCAACACATTTGGTCTTACTGAATTTGGATATGTTATGAAGAAGTTATGAAGTTTTTACCCGAAACACTTGCCTTAAACTAGTTTCAGAACTATCCACAAACCCTATTTTCCACGGAGTGTAACTCCAAAAATACAACGACCCACAAGCTAAAATTTGTACCACAACTACTTGGATATGTTTCCTCAATGACCTCCCAATTTCATGGTCTGAATCATTCTAGAATTTTTTTTTATTGCGAAAATGGTGAGATGACCTGTAAATAACATACCTTAGAAAGAATCATCAAAATAATTTATCCTCCTTTGAATTTTGGCCTTCTTTACTTCACCTTCCCTCTGAAATTCAACTTAGATATCCTTTGGTTACCTCAGTCACCTGTAGATATTCAATATGCTCAAGTGTGATTGAAATGCGAGAGACTTGCCTCTTATTTATACTTTCATGTACCTTCCTTAGAAGCATCTTCTAGACCACTTTGTCCACATAGTCACCTATGTCCAACTTTGCCCGGTTTGCGACTTGTCCATATATTCAATAGTCACTTGACTACTTAACCCATTTTCCTCATTTTAGGGTTAACCTTGTTATAACCACTTTCCATAATTAGAAATTTCTTCATTTACTTTATTATTTAAATAATCGTCCTTGACTTTTTCACTTCACTTTATTATTTAAATAATCCTCTTTGACTTTGTCACTTCACTTTATTATTTAAATAATCTTCTTTGACTTTGTCACTTCACTTTTTTATTTAAATAATCCTCTTTGACTTTGTCACTTCACTTTATTATTTAAATAATCCTCTTTGACAGTGTCACTTCACTTTATTATTTAAATAATTTATTCTTTGCAAACACTTTGACTTCTATGACCTTTTGGGGCTTCAAGCCAACATATGAGGGTCGTCCAACTTCCTAAGGCCATAACTCTCAAACCGTGAGGAGTTATGTGGCATTCCACATACCACCAGAAATGGAATGACATGTACTATCCATCTAGAATAGTCTTACCTGCAAATATATGAAAACACATACCATTATATATCAAACAAACTTGGTTCCATTACCCAAACCTTTGTGCTATCGAAATTCACTACCGGACTTTCTTCAAGGGTTGACATCAATTACAACCAACCCAATTAATCAACAATGCCAAATTGCCACAAACACAAAACTCAAATGAGCCTTTACAATGCTTGTAAGAGTATCACCAACACAATCCATATCTAATGGGAGAAACTAAGATTTTAAACTTATCTAAAGCCCATAATTGGGCCCCTACAATAAATCTGAAAATTTATCCCCTACCTTCTACCTTGCCTCTTCGACCTCATTGGGCGTGACCTTAGAGGATGTAAAGGCTTCAAGATAGATCATCAAGCATAAACATTACAAGGATTTTGAGTAGAAAACCTCTTCTATTATCGTTGCCTACACCTTATTACAATCATGCAGGAATTCAAGAACACAAATTTTTAAGCAAATTTCAGGCGTTTATAAATTTTTAGGGTGGAAAGAGTATGTTTTAATAAAAATGTATGATATAATAGACAAATTTCTATCCAACATTGTATGTTAAAGATGTTTTTCACATCTAGTTAGTGAAACTAGTTTTGCAGGTTTGAAGATGTCTAGCAACTAGGAAGAGTTAGTATTTGCTAAGATGGAAATACTCTCATCCTAAATTGAATCTATTGTGGAAGGAAGAAACTCACAATAAACTCTACCAATATTGTGTGTATTCTAAATGTAATTGGCACTGGAATGAGATGTGTTGTCATTATGATATTTTAAATAATTATTTATTTATGGTTAATTCCTATAATACTTCTTCTAGCATGCAGTGCAACTCAACCAACCAACATAAATGTTGCAAATTGTGATTCTAATCTAACCATATTAGATGCTCAACCAACCAATGTAAATATTGCAAATTGTGTTTCTAATGTACCTATTGCTAGGAAATAAAAAAGTGAGAGAAAAATAATATTTCAAATCATAGCACCATGCACACATAAATGACACGAGATTTATCATGGCAAACCCTTGCGAGAAAAAAAATAGCCAACAATAGATCTAGTATTTCCCTTGACCAAATACGATTATGTTAGCCAATCTCCTAGCCCTGGCCAAGTGAGCCTTTATTTCTCAACTCTTAACACATTACAATGGAGTATCACCATCCTTTTATAGGCTTTAATTACATGTAATCCATGGGCTCAATACCACAGATTACCAATGCCATGTACCTGAAACCACCAATATTAACCTAACAAATTTGACTGTTTCACCGAGTCAATTTTATCCTAACATTCCCCCCTTTAAACTTGACTTGGGGTTTCCCATGGCCAAATCCGACCAAACCTCCCTCAAAGTAAGGGTATATGGGAATCCCTCATCCTCCCACATATCACCTAGGTCTACGTCAAGACTTTATTGGTGAAATTTCAAACATAGGGTATGCATGCATAATCAAGTTTTATAGTCGTATGCCCATTTGCATTCAACTCCATCAATTTGTTTTTTCATTGTTTCTATCGCGACACTTGTGTTTCCATCATCTTGTCTTGACATTACATCTTGGCACTTATGTTGCCATCCTATCACCTTATCATTGCTTTAACCTCCAGTTGCTTCTTGCATTTGTTGTGATATCCATGCAACATCTCATTTAAACATTATGTCAAACACTTTGCGTGCATCTTTCAAACTGCTGAACTTGGCATACACATCCACAAGAACACTCTCAATCTCCATGGTCTTCCACATTCATTCATCCCAATGGAAATGGTTCTCTTCATGATTCCTTGCATCAAACCACTCTCCTTGGAGCCAAACCACTACTCAAATTTCATGATAGACTCATGCAACAAATAACCATGCTCTGATACCAATTGTCAGGAAACTGAAACACTAGAGAGACATATTTATCAATAACATAGCAAAAACACACATAAATCACACAAGATTTATCCTAGAAAAACATTACAAGAAAAAACTAGCCAACAATCTATTATTTTCCTTGGCCAATCCCAGCCAAACTGAACAATCTCCTAGCCCCAACCAAGTGACCCTTCACCACTCACCTCCATGCCCAACCTCCCCCAAAGTCTATAACCATTATTGACCTAACAACTTTGACTCTTTCACCAAATCAAGTTTATCCTAACAACCATATTAAATACTCAATCGTTGGTTACAAGATATATCTATTTCTTCTTCCTTCTTCTATGTTTCTGTCATGCATGAGTAAGAACAGAGGAGAATGTGATAACCTTCTCATATTGGTTAGAACTAGGTCATAGATGATAGAACCATCCACGACAATGAAGTCAGTCTATCAATTGTATTTCTTTCTCTTTTCAATGTTTTGATTGAACTTGAGGGAAAACATATCCACTACGATTTAGTTTTAAAAAACAAATCTTAAAATTATTACCACCGAAATCAAACACTACCCGAAACATATACATTTATTGTGTCCATTTTCCTAAAAAAAAAAAACTTTGAATAACGTGTTACAAAAAACCTTTATTGCATGCACTTATTTTAAAGGACTAAACATTTTGTCTTTAAATTTTTAAAATTTTCTTTAAATACTATGTTACATGAAAACTCTATTGTATGCATTATTTTTAAGTATTAATTTTGTTTGTCTTGCATGGTGTATGTAGTTTGGAATATAAGATGCGCTTTGCATGGACACAACCACTTTTAAAAGTAAAACCACTAGTGTTTAACTATTAGTGGTTTGTCAGGGTCCATAAGGGTCCATATTACATATGTCTGCGTCATATCCAAGTATGTGTTGTGTCACTCATGGACTTGTTACATTTTTCTGCGATCCCAATCTGTTGTCACTCGTGGTTTGCATGATTCCTATATTTTTTCTGTACTAGTAGGATTGGTTGTCCATGATGATCATGCAGTGCTATTATGTACAGTTAAGACTAGTTGTTGATAGTTTTAGATAGGTGTTAATCACCATCTCTAAATTTCATTAATATAGATGATCTTGCAGGTTGGCTTAGGGAATGAAGTTGTTGTAGGGATGAATTAGAAGAAGTTTCCATACACAACCTTGGGAATAGGGAAGTTACCAACTCACACACACACACACACACACACACACACACACACAATAAGAATATAAGACACTGCAGAGAATGAATATTATATTTTATTGAAACATAATAATGTTTTGATCAGAATTCAACAGTTCTAACACATATAATAGATCATTAAAACATGCATCAAACAATTACATATTCAAATATCTGAATTCATGGAGGTACCCTCTACACATCATTAAACATATGAAGAAACAATAAGAAGTGGTCATTTGTTAGGAGGAAATCACTTAAGTATCATAAGCATACAATACACAATAAAACTTAACATGTCATAATACTTGTTTCTTGAGATTTTATTAATGGGCATCTGATAGAAGAATCCAAAAATGAGAGGGGTGGATTTTACAAGAGAACATGCACAAAAATGGAAGAGACAGACTGAAACATAACGTAGGGGATGGATCTCATGAAGCCTGAAACCTTAATTATTTGTTTGTGCCTAAGGATGGTGATCAAACAACTCTGGTTGTAAGAAACTCTTAAATTCCCCAAAGTATCGTCCTGAGAAATGAGATCTTTATATTTCTTTATAGGCTCTTCATTTCTAAGAAAATCGTTCATCTAATTCAATACTGCTTCTTGACAAATGGACACTTATTTTCAGAATATTAATACCTCTTCGGGTTTTCTAACTGATTTGTAACTGATTTTTTACTGGGTAAAAAATGAATTTTAACCCCAAAGCTGACCCACTGAGTTGTCAAGAGAAATGTTCTATTTTTTCAATCTGCACTTATGCCTAGAGCTTTCTAGGTGATCCGATTGATTCTCATTACCGTGTTGAGCGCTCTTGACCTAGGTTAGAAAGGAGGAGGGATAGTCGTTTCCTCTCAGCTAATACCTCCCAACTGAAAGGGGGCATGATTGACCAATCCTATGAATCCTCTACCTCAATATTCTCTAGTGCGATGATAGGATTGGGAGTTGTACCTTAAGGTAGATTCCAAAATGTCTCTTCGTCTTCAGATATCGGCTAATGATACAAGAGAAGGACATTCTCTCCTTAGCGAAGTGTAGAACACACTCTCCCGATGTCTGTAGCCAATATGGTTGGTTACCTTCTCATGAAGGGAGAGAATGAGAAGGTGGGCCATTGTTTGTGACACCTGACATTTGAGTAACTTACCTTTAGAAATAAAACTACTTGTAGATTGGTTTCTTATGATCCTTTGGTTTTCTCTTATAGGCATTTGACATATGCCTGTGGAGACAACTGATGGGGTGAAAAGATATATCACACCCTGCTTGATCTACTGAGATACGGAGCTTGCATGGGTGTGCATGTATGGAAAATGATTACTATCCTCTGTTAGCTAGATAAAATGATATGATGATTTGTGAAAGGATGTAAACGTGATGCCAAATGTCTTGTTATACATCATATGTGTTGATTAAGGTTGGTTGTCATTGATGTCAACCCTTGAAGAAAGTCCGGTGGCACAAAGGTTTGGGTAATGGACCCAAGTTTGTTTGATTTAAAGATGACTCATTATTGTCTTGGCATGGTTTATAAGAAGTATAAATGGATGAACTCCAAAGTGGTCCCCTTATGGTGAAATCCCTCATGGGAAGACTCTTTGCAGATTGAGTTAACCTAGAAGTATGGTTAGATAACCCATGCTTAATTATGGAATAATGAGATGAAGGTTAGTGAATTTGTCAGTGAAACTATCCTAGATGGATAATGCTTGTCATGCCATTTCTGGTGGTATGTGGAACATCACATAACTCATCACGGTTAGAGAGTTATGGCCATATGAAGTTGGAAAACCCTCATGAGTCATATAGAAGCCCCTGAAAGTCAAAGTGTTTGCAAAAGAAATTATTTTAAATGGAGAACTCCCTAAAATAAGGAAAGTGTAATGCTACATGAAATTATAAATAAGAGGCAAGGCCCTCTCATCAAAACACACTTGAACACATTGAATATCTTTTGTTGTGTGAGGCTTATTACATGTACTCATTGATACAAATGAAGATGTGAAAGTCCGAGGTACTATGAAGGGTTAATTCTCGAAATTACAACGAATACTAAAAACCCCTATTTTCTGAAGCGTACGCGGGCTGGCTATGTATAGGGTGCGTACATACTGAGGTGTATGCGGGTTGACAATGTATATGGTGTGTACATGTTGGTAAATCCATGAAACTTGATAAGATGAAGATGCAGAGGTTCTAAATTCTGAGATCAAGCTCCCTGGAAGGTCTATAGTTCTCAGATACATCAGATCTATCCATTGATTCAAAAGGTATGTCTTATTTCTATGAATAGTTGGATTTTGATGTATGCATGAGAAATGGTTATGGAGATTTGAGGATTCTCCCTAGAGAGACTAGTGGTTGCATGGGATCTTATGCATAAGTCAGATCTACAAAAATACAGTGTTGGTATATTTATCATTGATACTTCTTGTTGAGGCACATCTTGTATTTCTTGGCATATGGCTAAGGGTTTTTGTGGTACATGGTTGAGAGCTTGTATTTGTGAAGTGGTTGATGTATTGAGAGGTTGAATATCAAAAAGGGTTTGATGACTAGATCATGTGTGGGTTTGTATATTATTTTATAATTACACACACATATATATATATATATATATATATATATATATATATATATATATATATATATATATATATATATATATATATATATATGCTTTGGGTAAAGGTTATGTATGAGGAAGCATGCACAGGGTACAATGACAAGTTACAGATCTATGTGAAAGAACTTACAGAGGGTCAGAATTTTTCAAGAGAAAGGAAACCCTAGTTTTTAGAAGGCATACGCAGGTTGCATAACAGTTTGGTCGCATACATACACGGGTTGCATAATAGATAGGACACGTACATATGTGTGCTACAGCACTACAGGTCGTGTACCTATTATACTTTTGTTGATACATGTTCAGTTCAGGTACAGATTGATTACAGGGAATTTGTACTGGTTGGATGCAGGTCAGTGATACAGGTTGATACAGTTATATAGTGGTATATCTCACAATGATAGTGTGACAGTGGTTTCATCATTCTACTTACATGTCGGGGCAGTTGGACGAGGTAAGGACATGTGGTTGTAGCCACCTTCCGGTTGTAGTCGGAGAACTTAGTGGGTTGTAGCCAGAGAATTAGAGAGTTGGAGCTTCCCTCAGGTTGTATCTTGAGAAACTAGGGGGATGGAGCCTCCTTCTAGTTGCAGCTAGAAAACAAAGGATGTTGGTGCTTCCAATGACTGTAATTCTTCAATACATATAAGAAAAATCATTCTATGATTTTCTTCCGCTTTGGGTTTCCACGTAAAACATTGGTGTACTGTGTATGTGTATGATTGTTCATTTGTTCATTGCTTATTTACTTTGTATTTATTGGATGATAATGCTACATTGATATAACACTTGTATTATATGGTTAAAAATGATTAGATTTCTCTATTACTGATTCACCCCCCCTCTCAGTAATCCAACAATTGGTATCAGAGAAGGTTCCTACAGAAATCAGTTTAACCACTGAAAGGTAGATCATGAAGAGAAACAACTTGTATAAAAATGGAATACCACAGTTTGATGGACAAAAGTATGCATTTTGGAGCATAAGAATGAAGACATATATACAAACACAGGGATTTGAAATTTGGAAATCAATTGTAGATGGATACACAGTACTAGCAGTTCCACCAACAAATGGCAAAGCAGTGAAATTTGGTCAGAATAATTCCAAAGCCACAAATGCACTTCTAAATGGTCTTGGTCAAACGATATTCACCAAAGTTGCACATTGTAAATCCGCTAAAGAGATTTGAGCCAAAGTTCGAAATATTTATGAAGGAGATTCAAAAGTCAAAGCAACAAAGCTTCAAACCTACAGAGGTCAGTTCAAACAACTAAAAATGAAGGAAGATGAGAATATTGCAGCTTACTCCTTACGGGTCGATGAAACAACAAATGCAATCATAGGATTGGGAGAAGAAATCGAAGAATCTGTAATTGTTCAAAAGGTACTAAGATCTCTTCCTATGAGATTTGACCCTAAGATACCATCACTAGAAGAAAGAACAGATCTAAAGTCAATAAGCATGGATGAACTACATGAAATCTTCACAGCATATGAAATGAGAACTGAACATGAAAATCTAGATGTATAAGAAGCGGGCTTCAAAGCATCCAAAATATGAAATCAAAATGGAAAGCAACAAGAAAAAGAACATAGTAGCAATAGTGACGTCTCGAAAGATGATGAAGAAGTGGCCAACTTCGTCAAAATACTGAACAAGGGAACTGACGACAGGTATAGAGGTAAGCTTCCTTTAATTTGTTTTAATTGTGATGGTATTGGTCATTATGCTAACAAATGTCCTCATAATAAAAAGAGAAATGATGAAGGTTACTCAAAAATAAAACAAACATATAAAGGAAAAAGAACCACAAAGAAAGTTTTCAAGAAAATCTTATGCACCAAAGAAGACATCTCATCATCAAATGAAGATGAAGTTAGTGACCGTGAGACATAAATATTTCTATTCATGGCAGTAGAAGACTCTGATAAAGAAGTCTCCGAAGAAGAATATGAATAAGCCGAAGAAGAATATGAAGAAGTTGAAGAATAAATTGAAGAGGCAGAAGTTGACTACCGAGAGGAATTGATGAGTGCCATAGAAGTTATCAGAAGAGAAAAGAAAAAAAACAAGAAGCTACAAGCATAACTAGACAAGAAAGGAGACACTCAGGAATTAGAAAAAATGATCACAAATTTGAAGGTTGAAATTGAAGAAGATAAAAGAATTGAAGAGGCACTCAAAGAACAAATAGAAGGAAGAGATAGGATCATTGAAAAATTGGAAGCAGAGATTGTCACATTAAGAAAGGATCTTCAAAAGAAAAATATGCAAAATAACGCAAAATTTTTGAATGAAATTATCAACAATCAAAGGCCTAATCATGACAAGTTCGGACTTGGATACAATCATATAGAAAAGGTATCAAGCTCCAAAACAACATAGCAAGAAACATATCAAAAAATCTATGCAAAAACAATCAAAGGGGATAGGAAAGTCTACAGATAAAATTACAGGGACACTCCTCCACCGAGAAGATTCTGACTTCAAAATCAACAACCGACAGAAATAAATAGGTCTCAAGAATAAGAAGGATTCATAAGAGAACCTCCTTTCAGAAGATATTCAACTCCCAGTTATCAAATTATATTTTTTGGTTTATGTTATGCATGTAATAATTTTGGACATAAAGTTGTGAATTGCAGAGCTAACAACAGGAACATAAACAAATTTGAAATTCATACACAAAAAGGTTATCCAAGAAGGCCTAGTGAAATACAGAGAAGTTACAATAGGTTTGAATTGCTGAGCACTGAAGTGGAATGCTACAAGTGTAAAAAATTTGGACACATGGCCACAGATTGCAGAATGACAATCCCTCCTAGAGAACCACAACAGAACAACAACAATCACAGACAGGAATCTCAGAAAAAGGACATGGATAAGAAAGCAGAATTAGTACAGCAATGAAGAATGCACACTCACTCTGCAATATAAGAAGAAGAAGTTTTTGACGGGCGAAATTGACCGTCCGTCAACTGAG
>JZKD02S1672860.1:1260649-1277193 GCA_000966675.3 Picea glauca | reverse complement strand
CAGACTTAGCTACAGAATCATCTGATTCTGTAGCTAGTCTAAAATAATATACAGAATCGGAATTGAAATCAAATCAAATCTTTGAATGAGATTTAATTCAATTATCATTTAACAGCCATTTGAAAATGATTTATTCAATTGGAGTTTGATAAACCATTTGAAATCAAAACAGAATCATAAAATCATTCAACTCTGTTCGTTTAATTACCACAGAATCGGGTCTAAAAGAGTTATATCCAGTGCAACCAATAAAAACAAATCTAATGCATTTGTTATGCCGTTATACCAACAGGAGATATAATCAAAACAAACCGAATCATTTACAATTCGTTGTAACGACATAGCAAACAAGGTGTGTCATAGCGCGTAAGAGATACCCGATCACGTTTTTGCAAACTGAGGTAAGCAAGATCGATTACATTCAATGAATCGTAACCGAATTTGGTAACAAAAATAACACAGTCAATCAATTCGTTTCATAACCACCTAAATTTAACATTTTTGTAATCTTTTTGATATCAATTTGAAATGATTATAATTCGACAAGATCATTCCAATCGTTATGACTGAGTTGACACAGAAAACGGTCCGAGCCAAGAATAAATTAATTCAAATTCGGTGTGAAAATCAATTTAAAACAAGATCACAACAGGCTTGGTATAATTCTTAATTCGTTATGGCCAATTTGGGCAAACATTGTTGATCGACTTTGATCAAAATGAAATCATTCTAATTACAAATCAATTGGCTGAGGTTTATCATAGTTGTCACGAATCGAATCCATTCCATGATTCGGGTATAACTGTACAGACTTAAATGAACATGTTTTTCTAAAAACAGAGTAGTTCATTTCCCACATTAAAATTGAATCAGAGCAATATCTCAGTTTTGAACATCATAAGAAAGAGCATATCGTAACAATTAATTCAATCAAATTGTTTGCCAATTGTAGCATATAGATCATAACAAAATCAAATACGAATACGATTGTGTTCTAAACTGAGTATGAAAAAAAACTCTTTTTGAAACTGGATACACACCAATCCATTCGAAAACACACTATTAATTTTGTCGACTAAATAAGGAAAACCAGTCAATCAAATCTAAACGCATACCACTCAAATCATATCAAAATCTATCGATCTCTATATTGGGAATGATCGGATTGTATATCGGATCGACATTTCAAAACAAAACTATATATAAAATGTACACGGTTATAACAGAGTGATTCAAAACAGAACCATTTAAAAACTGAATTCGAACCATTATTACAAGCTTATTTGTGAAATCAAATGATATCAAATTCTCCATACCTATGTAGCGATGAGACCACTTGATTATGCCAGCTTGGAATTCACAATAGCCTTGGTTGATTCCACGTTCTTGAACAAGATAGAGCCGGTTGTCTTTTGTTTTTTATCCACTGCTTGAAGCTTGGCTTTTTATCTAGTTAGCACAACAATCTGGTCCTCTAGTGACTGAATCTTTGACTGGAGTATTGGAACATCAATATAATACCGCTCTAACCATGAATTGCACTGATCACAGGGTGACTATGTGAGTTTAGACAGAGCAGGCGAGGGCTTGGGCAAATGACCGAGGGTTTCACAAGGCAACTTAATGCCTGGGTAATTAGGGTCGTCCTTTAGGCAGGGGGGTAGGTTTGATACAAATTCATATGAGGGTTCGGCACACAAACCTTGCGAATAGGGGTATTCGTTGGCCAGAAAACGCTCGACTTCCAAATCAGAATCCTCACTTAGGGTGATAGGGTTTGAAAGAGCAGGGGGTTTTGGCTTGTTTCGTGCCATTCGTGAATTCAAACGTGCATTCCTTTTACCCTTATCGTTAGCAGTAGGTTTTACCTTAGGTTTCTTGCTCACGGGATTTTTGATGGCCTATGCACTCTTAGTTACAGTGTCGGGTAGGTCGATAGGAGGGTCGGCCAAGGGTTTAGGCAGTAGGACATGGTAGGGCACCGGGGTTACAGCCTTAGTTTCAACTACCACATATTTATCAATCTGTACAGGGTCGGTGTCCTCAAAGCCATTACGGGCTATGAAGGACTTCCAACTGTCACCGAGCAAACTCAAACGATAAACAACAATGAGCTTAATAAGCCCATGATGAAATAAGCTATTGTCAGCGTGGTGTCTTTTGTACTTCTTCGACATTTTAAATAGGCTATGATGCAAATAGAACTGCATGTTTAGAGGATATCCTATAAAAATCATCAATAGACGCAGGTGATAAAGGAATACAAACCCGTATCTGCCTTCGCAGGTGATGAACTGCTTGATTATCATTAACAAATTGTGCCATCATTGTTTAAGCATAGTCACGGGCATACCTCTATCACAGGAGGTGATTTTGCGTGATTGAAACAACAATGTCCACGGCACTTCCTCGACCTTGCAATTCTTAAACCACCGCTGTCCAGAAGTAGATAACCCCGTAGTCGAGCTGATGAACTGTTCATCAATCTCTAACTGTACATCGCCTACTTTGGCTCGACAACCATCGAAGGTTGTAGCAAACTGTCGGTCTACACACAGGTTAAAACCCTCAAAACGTTTCACGAAGGTAAGCCATCCACTGTCTGTCAAATCTTGGCGGGCATTGTCAAACATCAATAGGGCCTGGTTTCCATTGGGTTCAACTCTCACGACTGGGGCCATGGTGCCGAATGCATGGTAAGGAAAGGGTTTGAATTCACCAACATACACAGGAGCAGAGCTATTCGGTCTAACAGGAATGAACGAGCCAAAAGGGATAAGCATAAATGCACGCATACGAAGGTGGTGGAGTCTGCCATGCATAACATTCATTACCCAAGTACAACCGCCAAGTTTCATAGCTATTCACTCCATAATAATAGTTCAGCTATTAAGTCATGCGTACAACCAATGATATCCAATGTGTATACACGCAAATGTTATGCCACGGTGTTAAAACATTCGACATATAAATCATAAACCCATAAACCAATTATGTGCCCATGTATATAATCAAAAGTTTAAACAAGGTGCCAAACGATATTCATAATAGTTGATAAGCCGAAAGTTATAAAAATTTAACATAAGGATTATATAATATATATAAACGAAATTAACCATAACCCTTATGCATTTCCATAGAATTAATAATCAGGCAAGTCTTATAAAGTGCAAATCCAAATATTAATGTATTGCAAACTCAATGAAACTCAATCCCACAATCATAAGAATATCCAATGAATCCAGTTCGACAGTTCCTCCAGCCACATAATGATAGACAAAAGGTAAGCACGGTAGGCACATCGATAAAAAGATCAAGACAACTTAGATAGTGATCGAAATGTGACTTCGAAAGAAGAAGTTTTCACGCTAACAGTCGTGAAAAACAAAACGAAAACAAGTGTGTAAATGTCACAAGAAATGAAAAATGTCATAAATTTGAAAATTGCGACTAAAATTGATGTTCGCAAGGCATAGGTGTAGGCAACTTATAGGATCATGAAAAAAAAAGTGATTTGGCTACCAACAGAAACGTGATTGGTATGTTGACAATGGTTGTTCAAAACACATGACATGTGATAGAGACATGTTTCTTACATTAAGAAAGGAAAGAGATGGGCCAGTCTCCTTCGGAAACGATGATTCGGCTAAAATCATTCGAAAAGGCACAGTCAGAATTGGGAAAAACAATACAAAGGAAGAAAATGTTCTACTAGTAGAAGATATGAAACATAATCTTCTAAGTGTGAGTCAAATTTGTGACCAATGTCATAAAGTTACTTTCGATTCACAAAAGTGCGAGATAAGAAAAGAAGGTTCAGGAAAATTGATTGCTACAGCTGCGATAACTTCAAGCAACATATATGTGTTAAGTGAAATTGGAAATGAAAAGTGTTGTCAAGGAAAGGAAGATAAAAGTTGGCTATGACACATAAGAATGGATCAGATACATTTTGATAACCTTGTCAAAGTCAGCAAAAGAGTAGCAGTCAGAGAAATTCCCCAGATCACCAAACCAACCAACACTTTATGCAAGCATTGTCAACAAGGAAAGCAAACAAAGACCAGGTTCAAATCAAAGGAATATTCAACGACAAGACCACTGGAAATTGTGCATACTGATTTAGTTGGACCAACTACAACAAAGGTTTTAAAAGGTGAGAAATACTTTATGCTATTAGTTGATGATTATACAAGAATGATTGCAGTTTTCTTTCTCAAGAATAAGTCAGAAGCTTTTGAAAACTTCAAGATCTACAAGGAAATGGTTGAAAATGAAATGGATTCAAAAATCAAATGCTTGAGATCTGATAATGTAGGAGAGTTCACTTCAAAGGAATTTATGGACTACTGCAGCAGTCATGGAATAAAAAGGAATTTCTTCGTTTCTAGGACACCTCAACAAAATGGAGTTGTTGAAAGAAAGAACATGGTAGTATAGGAAATGGCTTGAACAATGCTAATGGATTCCAAATTTACAGATATTTTTTGGACACAGGAAGTGCATACAAAAATTCACATTCAAAACAGAGTAATGCTTAGAAATAACACTGACAAAATTCCCTACAAGCTATGGAAAGGAAGACCAACAAATGTAAAGAACTTCAGAGTTTTTGGAAGAAAATGCTACCTCAAAAGAGAAGATGGCAGAATGGGAAAGTTTGACTCTCGTGTGGACAAAGGAATACTTGTTGGTTACTCAAGTATAAGGAAATCATACAAGTGTTATAACCTGATATTGAACAAAGGCATGGAAAGTATCAACATAACAATTGATGAAACAGGTAGACAAGAATTAAAGGATGAAGAAAATGAATCAATGGAAAAACTTTACGAAGAAGAAACAGAGGATGAAAAAGAAGGGGAAGATGAAGAGGATATGACAGAAGTAGAAGAGCAAGTTCATCAAATGACTCCAAAGACACCTAGTAGACGAGTACAGAAGAATCATCCTTCATATCATACTATCGGAAACAAAGACACAGAAGTTGAGACTAGAAGAAGAATGCGTTCACCAGAACAAATGCACCTAGAACTCACATCTACGATTGAACCAGCCTGTTTTGAATAGGCCAGCAAGGATGGATTTTGGAATAAGTCCATGGATGAACAATTGGATCAAATAGAGAAAAATGACACTTGGGAATTGGTTCCAAGACCAAAGGATAAGAATGTGATCGGCACAAAGTGGGTATACAGGAATAAATTGAATGAAGATGGACATGTTCCAAGGAAAAAAGATAGATTGGTATGTAAAGGATATGCACAGGTTGAAGGAATCGACTTTGAAGAGACATTTTCCCCAGATGCCAGAATGGAAGCAATCCGGTTTCTTTTAGCTTATGCATGCTCCAAAAATATTAAAGTGTATCAAATGGACGTAAAATCATCTTTTCTGAATGGGGAACTTGAATAAGAAGTCTACATTGAACAACCAGAAGGATTTCAGAAGTCAGAGAACGCATATTATGTGTGTAAATTAAAGAAGGCCTTGTATGGTCTAAAACAGGATCCTAGAGCATGGTACTCTAGACTGTATAAATATCTACAGTAGGTAGGGTTCAGAAAAGGAAGTGCAGACAACAACCTCTACATCAAGGTAAGTCAAAATAGTATTTTATTAATTGAAGTTTATGTTGATGATATTATTTTTGGTAGTGATGATGAAAGGTTAAGCCAACAATTTGAAAAGGATATGTAGAATGAATTTGAAATGTCATGACTTGGAGAACTATCCTTCTTTCTGGGACTTCAGATGCATCAAAGCGACCAAGGAATTTTTATTTCTCAAACCAAGTATATCAGAGAAATGCTAAAGAGGTTCTAAATGGAAGATTGCAAACCAATTATCACTCTGATGCAAACCAATTGAAAGTTACGAAAAGATGATGATTCAAAGTCTACAAATCAGAGGCAATACAGGTCAATGATTGGTAGCCTACTATATGTGAAAACATCCAGACCAGATGTAATGCAGGCAATTGGACATGTGGCACGATTTCAATCAGCACCAAAGGAATCACATGTATTAGCAGTGAATAGGATTTTTCAGATATCTCAAAGGAACAAAAGAGTTTTGATTATGGTATCCAAAAGGAAAGGATCTATCACTTTTTGCCTAAACAAATGTAGATTGGGCAGGTTGTATTGATGACCGAAGAAGCACCAATGGAGAAACGTTCTACTTGGGTGAGTGTTTAGTATCATGCATAAGAAAGAAAGAAACATCAATATCTTTATCTACAACCGAGTCAGAGTATATTGCAACAACAATATGTTGTACACAAGTTCTTTGGATTAAATAAACTATGACAGATATACAGGGTGAGTATGATGAGCCCATTCCAATCTATTGTGATAATACAAGTGCCATCAGTATCTCAAATAACCCAGTGATGAACTCCAAGACGAAGCACATTCCAATCAAGTATCACTTTCTACGGGAACAGGTTGTAGAAAAGAACATCAGAGTTGAGTATGTGGGCACAAAAGAAAAAGTGGTAGAGATATTTACAAAACCACTTCCACAGGAAGCCTTTGAGTATCTTCACCAGAGACTGGGAGTTATTTCTACTCCAAAATGAACTTATCTTATATGTCTTAGATGTACACAAGGAAGCACCATAAAGAGGACAATTCGGTTAGGGGGAGCAGCCCCGAAAGGAAAGATACATTTTCCATTGATGAAAAAGGGGGAGAGATTTATCAGATGTAGAGGACAGAGGCATGGTTCCAGGGGGAGAAATGGTCACAGAGATGCAGAGGAAAGAGTCATGGTTCTAGGGGGAGCATGAGTGATATGACTTCAATATTGCATGACATGATTTCAATATTGCATCAGAGTGTTTCCATCAATGCCAAAGGGGGAGATTGTTGATTAAGGTTGGTTGTCATTGATGTCAACCCTTGAAGAAAGTCTGGTAGTACAAAGGTTTAGGTAATTGACCCAAGTTCGTTTGATGTAAAAATGACTCATTATTGTATTGTCATGGTTGATAAGAAGTACAAATGGATCAACTCCAAAGTGGTCCCCTTATGGTGAAATCCCTCACGGGAAGACGCATTGCAGATTGATTTATCCTAGAAGTATGGTTAGAGAACCCATGCTTAATTGTGAAATAATGAGATGAAGGTCAGCGAATTTGTCAGTGAAGCTATCCTAGATGGATAGTTCTTATAATTCCATTTCCGGTGGTATGTGGAACGTCACATAACTCCTCACAGTTAGAGAGTTATGTCCATATGAAGTTGGAGAACCCTCATGAGTCATATAGAAGCCCCTAAAAGTCAAAGTGTTTGCAAAAGAAAATATTTTAAATGGAGAACTCCCTAAAATAAGGAAAGTGTAATGCTACATGAAAGTATAAATAAGAGGCAAGACTCTCTCATCAAAACACACTTGAACACATTGAATATCTTTTGTTGTGTGAGGCTTATTGCAAGTACTCATTGATACGTCTGAAGTTGTGAAAGTATGAGGTAGTATGAAGGGTTGACGGAGAAATTCTCAGAATTACAGCGAATACTAAAAAACCTTATTTTCTAAGGCGTACACGGGCTGACTGTGTATAGGGTGCATACATACTGAGGCGTATGTGGGCTGACAGTGTATAGGGTGCATACATGTTGGTAAAGCCATGAAACTTGAGAAGATGAAGATGCAGAGGTTCTAAGTTCTGAGATCAAGCTCCATGGAAGGTCTATAGTGCTCAGATACATAAGATCTATCCATTGATTCAAAAGGTGTGTCTTATTTCTATGAATAGTTGGATTTTGATGTATACATGAGAAATGGTTATGGAGATTTGAGGATTCTCCCTAGAGAGACTAATGGTTGCATGGGATCTTCTGCATAAGTCAGATCTATAGAAATACAGTGTTGGTATATTTATCATTGATACTTCTTGTTGAGGCACATCTTGTACTTCTTGGCATATGGATAAGGGTTTTGTGGTACATGGTTGAGAGCTTGTATTTGTGAAGTGGTTGATGTATTGAGAGGCTGAATATCAGAAAGGGTTTGATGACTAGATCATGTAAGGGTTATTATACTTATTCATGATTACACACACCTATATGGCACATGACAAGAGAGAGATATATATGCTTTGGTTAAAGGTTATGTATGAGGATGCATGCATAGGTTACAGTTACAGTCTGGATACAGTGACAAGTTACAGATCTATGTGAAAGAAGTTACAGAGGGTCCGAAGTTTTCAAGAAAAAGGAAACCTTAGTTTTCAAAAGGCATACGTAGGTTGCATAATAGTTTGGTCACGTACATACACGGGCTACATAACAGATAGGGTGCGTACATATGCGTGATGCAACACTACAGGTCACATACCTTTTGTACTTTTGTTGATACATGTTCAGTTCAGGTACAAATTGATTACAGGTCAGTTGTACAAGTTGGATGTGTTGATATTATGGTAGCTGTGGGAGGTATTTACCTCCACGTGTAAACCTGACGAGAATATAATATTTTGGGAAGCAAGAAGAAACCCTAATTAATTGGTTAATAACCCTAGAAGACAAGTCGGCTCAAGAGAATATCTTGTATTAGGTTATTATCCTCCAAGAGAACAAGTCGGCTAAAGGAAATATTATATACTAAAGAATTAGTACCCAAAATGAGAAGTCGGCCCAGGCAGTCTGCCAAAAATAGTATAAATACAGGAGGCCAGTCTTCATTCTGGCCAGCATTCTCAGAACTGCATAAGCAACACTTTTGCGCACTGTCATTGGCCATTTTGTGTGCAAGTTTGGAGGAGAGTTGTTTTTGCAGCTGTTGCTACTAGCATATTTTAGTTTTGGCTTAGACTCTCTCTTGGTTATGGTTTGGACTCTCTGATCAGCTCTTGTTACTCTTGTTTGGTGCGATATCCTTGGAGAAAGGTGCACCACCTTTGTTTGGCTATCCAGTCTAGGGTTTTCTTCCGGAATGATTCTCTGTCAAGGTTAAGGTTCTCGGGGGTGGCTTCGACCTATGGTTGGGAGAAAATATTGCTATATTTTCTATGGTTAAACGAGCACATCCATCATATTCTAATATGTTATGGGCCCACACTGTCTTCAGACAGTCTAACCGTTGGAAGATAGATTGGGAGGATTTGCTCAGTTGCAGTTGCAGTTGCAGCCAATTTTTGCTGCAACGAAACCCTAATCCTCTCATTGAGGCACCTTAAGTGAAGGGATTGACCTAATTTGTGGATAGACTAGTGCACCCTAGCCTGACACATCTCCTAGACTGGCGCTAAGACATCAAGTTTGAGTTTTTGGTCAAATCTAGGGTTGACCACGTCAAAGCAGCCATGAATTACTCTATGAAGTCAGAAAATAGGTTAGAATGGGATTCTAAATTCAAAGCATAGAAGACAAGGATTGATCTCATCCTTTCCAAGAATAAAGTGTTGGATATCGTGAAAGGAAAGATTGTGGAACCAAATTTTGAAGAAGGAACTGCAGAACGTTGCAGTTATGGAGAAGTTCAAAGACAATGACAACAATACCATGAGTATCATAGTGGATTCTATAAAAGACCACTTGATACCCTACATCTCCCATATTAATTCATTTAAGAAGATGTACGATGCCCTACCAAACATCTTCTCAGTCAAAAACATTGGACAAGTAATGAGTATGAAGAATGAGCTATGTGACATGAAGATGAATGATGATGACAACATAACATCATACTTTGTGAGAATCACTCAATGAAGAGATCAACTACAATTTATTGAAGAAACCATTTCAGAGAAGGAATTGGTAAATATAGCACTCAACGGTCTTCCCAAGACATGGGATGCATTTGTCACAAGCATGAACACAAGGAAGGAGTATCCTACATTTTAAGAACTTTGGACTTGCTGTGCACAAGAAGAATCAAGGATTAGTGCAAAATAGAAACCTCAAAAGAAGTATGATGATCAAGCCTTCACAGCAAGATTCAAGAACTTCATAAACAAAAGGAAGTTTGGCTCAAGGAAGAATCCAAATGAAAATAAAGATATGTCAGAAATATAATGCTTCAACTGTCGAAAATATGGTCACTACAAGAATCATTGTCCTGAGTTAAATAAAAGGAAGGAAACACATGAAGCATTAGTCATTGAAGAAAGTGAACCCTCAAAGAAAGCCAAGCAGGACAAAACAAACTTCTTCTTCTAAGACAAGGTAACAATACTCTTCATAGTTCTTGTACATACCATGTTTTTAGTACATATCTTGCATATCTATTTCTTAGAAGATAATATGTTCAAAGAGAAACTATACCTATGGAAGAACAACAAGATAAGGACTTATATCACAATGACTACAAGTCGGGCAATACACATGAAAGGGTGGAGTACAACTGCAAGATAAGCCGAAATCAGAATCAATCTTGAAGAAACCTAGAAGAAGTAAATACAGAAAGAAGTTAGCAATCAAGAGGAAATTGGAGCAAGACTTATGACACTTTGCAGAAGGCAATAAGGATGCAGACGGAAGCGTGGACTCTATTAGATGGAGGAAACCGATTATATATTTCCAAAAGAAGAGAATGCATTCATACATGAAGCAAGGATTAGGAGGGAGCTAAAGATGATGAAGTATATATCCATGGTAACATCCATGAAAAGAAGTACGTGTTCAGTTTGAATTTAGAAGAAGCCTTCTTCGAAAAGAAGCCTCAAAGTATCCCCAGTTGTCCATCCACATCCATGATCCTATGATGAAAGAAAGAAGTTGGAATCTTCAGGGCATGGAATCTATAGAAAACTCCATGGACCTAAGAGCTAAAGAAAAACATGAGGAAGAACATAAAGAGTCCAAGAGAGAAGGAAAATCCAGAACAACCAGTCATTGTATCGAGAATCACAAGACTACTAGCCTGATCTAAACTCACTAAAAGCAATCAAGCAGAGGAACTGATGAATAACAGTGTATGGAAGACTTATGAATATAAGCATTGCGAGATCTAGAACTAGAGGTTCTCTGAGATGGAGGGAGAAGACTATGATGATTGTTTGTTCTAGTAAACCAGACATACCTCTGCATGAGACATTATATTGTCTGCAATATCCATGGGTTGGAGTTTACATCAGATGAATGAAAATATTGTTGTCAAGAATAATTGAACAAAGAGTGTATGTAGAGCAACCTCAAGGCTTTGAGGTATACCAGAAAGAAATTCTTGTATGCAGACGGAAGAAGATTTTGTATGGATTCAAACAACTTGGTGCAAAGCCTCTCATGCACAACAAAAGCGTGGTGAAAACCTTCTATGATAAAAATCAGAATGGTTACTCAGAAGTCCAGGATGATGGATTGCAAATCCATGACAAACTTTCATGTTGACAGAAGAAGTGCCACATGGATATGTTCCAATCTGAGCCTTACCGCGATGTTATGAGCTAGCAGGAAACAAAAGAGATGAATTCAACTATGATATACTGTAATGATCAGATTTATATGAAGCCTTCAGAGAAAACTATTGTTCCAGAAAGACCAAAGTACATTGAGATCAATCATTATATTCTCCTTGATGAAGTCCATAAAAGAGAATTGGTTCTTCAATATATATCTCCACAGATGAGCAGATAAGCAGATATTTTGATAAAGCCTTTGTCCAAGATGAAAGATTTTGCGTACTCAAGAAACAATTGGAGCTCGTAGAGACAAGTTCCTTATTGAAAAGGGAAGAGATAACTCACAGGTTGGGAGGGAGCACTAATGTGTTATTGATTTATGGAAAGTCATTTTTCAGTTCGAAAAATGGTCCAAGATGAGCAGTTCCTTTCCAGTTCGGAAAGTTGTTTGAGATTTCTAACAAACAGGCATTTTCCAGTTCGGAAAATGGTCCATATCGAACGTTCATTTTTGTAATGAAAATGGTTTGATGGATTGTTGATGTACCATAGACATCGATTCCCCTTGTGGCTAGTGTGGGGGAATGGTTTAGGACAGTCTCTCTTCTTGACGATCACTCTCAGTAGTGGTCAAGAAGATTGGTCCGCCTCATCGGACAATCATTCTTTCGAAGCTCACAATTGTGATCAGTTTCGAAGAATGGTCCATTTTGGAGGTTGGTGCAGGACAATCATTTCCTTAGGAAATGGTCCGGATAGTCATTCCCTAGGTTAAAATCATTCTCTCTAAGTTGCACTTTTTTTAGTGCTGGAGGAATGGCCCAGATAGGTGAATGGTCTAGGTTCAACAATCAGGGATAGGCATTCCCTAGGGCAGACTTATTCTCTCTAGGTTGCACTTTGTTTAGTGTCAGAGGAATGACCCAGATAGGTGAATGGTCCAGGCTCATAAATCGTTACAATTATTCTTCCTTGCTTGAGAAGAATAGTCCAGATAGCTCATCATCGATGTTTTACCTTCTGAGGGCATATGCTCTTCCAAATCTCACAGATGTGAGTGGAAGAATGGCCCAGATGATTCAGTTTATATCATAACAATGTTTTCTGTGTAGGTTGATATCAGATGATATGATTTCTATGGAGACTGTATGTCTCTGGACAGTAGATGTATGCTATTGTGGTGTATTTGTTCCACTGATTGTGACTATATGTCACTGATCAAGTATCTATGTGCTACTTGGTGTGGTATTGACCACTGGATTGTAGTTGTGCACTACTATGGATAGACACAGTTGTGTTCTATTGAATGACATTGTTTTGATTTCCTTGAAGACTGTTAGTAGCGTTGGAAATGATTATCAACTAGATGGATGATCAATGGACAGAAGATTCCCCAAACAAAAAATGGTCCAGGACATTTATTCTTCTAGGACATATGTCCGGATTAAAAGAATGGTTCTTGTGTCACTCTGTGGAGTGAGTGACTTATTCAACATCATGTCTAATTACTCAGATGGAGTATGGTTTCGAGAGATGATGCAATTGATGACACTGATAGTGATGATGGTGCTCATGATCTAATCATGAGATAATCTATACGACTATGTTGATTCTACCTGGTGAATGGTATGTTTTTGCTCAAGACCATTACCTTCAATACCTCCCTAGCTAGGAGGGAGTGTTTATATTATGGTAGTTGCAGGAGGTATTTACCTCCACGTGTAAACCTGACGAGAACAGAATATTCTGGGAAGTAAGAAGAAACCCTAATTAATTGGTTAATAACCATAGAAGACAAGTTGGCTCAAGAGAATGACTTGTATTAGGTTATTAGCCTCCAAGAGAAGAAATCGGCTAAAGGAAAAATTATATACTAAAGAATCAGTACCCATAATGAGAAGTTGGCCTAGGCAGTCTGCCAGAAATAGTATAAATACAGGAGGCCAGTCTTCATTCTTGCCAGTATTCTCAGAACTGCAGAAGCAACACTTGTGCACACTATAGTTGGCCAGTTTATGCATAAGTTTGGAGGAGATTTGTTTTTGCAGTTGCTGCAACTAACAGATTTTGGTTTTGGCTTGGACTCTCTCTTGGTTATGGTTTGGACTCTCTAATAAGCTCGTGTTACTCTTGCTTGGTGAGATATCCTTGGAGAAAGGTGTGCCACCTTTGTTTGGCTATCCAGACTAGTGTTTTCTTCCAGAATGATTCTTTGTCAAGGTTAAGGTGCTCGGGGGTGGCTTCGGCCTATGGTTGGGTGAAAATATTGCTATATTGTCTATGGTTAAATGAGCACATCCATCATATTCTAACAAGATGCAGGTCAATGGTACAGGTTGATACAGTTGTACAGTGGTATATCTCACAGTGATATTGTGACAGTGGTTTCATCATTCTACTTACACGTTAGGGCGGTTAGACAGGGCAAGGACAGGATGTTGTAGCCACCTTCTGGTTGTATCCGGAGAACTTAGGGGGTTGTAGCATCCTTCTGGTTGTAGCCATAGAATTGGGGATTTGGAGCTTCCCTCAGGTTGTAGCCTGAGAAACTAGGGGGTTGGAGCCTCCTTCTAGTTTCAACTGGAAAAAATAGGAAGTTGGTGCTTCCAATGAATGTAATTCTTCAAGACATATAAGAAAAAGCATTCAATGGTTTTCTCCCGCTTTGGGTTTCCACGTAAAACACTGGTGTACTATGTATGTGTATGATTGCTCATTTGTTCATTACTTATTTACTCTGTAGTTATTGGATGATAATGCTACATTGATATAACACTTGGATTATATGGTTAAAAAGGATCAAATTGCTCTATTACAGATTCACCCCCCCTCTCAGTAATCCAACAATATGTTCTATAATTGATTTGGTAGGTCATCAGTGTATCCATCACCTTCTTGAAATATTCTTCTGTGTTCCTTTGTATGAAGACGCATCCCTTTCTCAATGGCTTAATTCTTTCGAAAGAATTAGCGGGGTTACGAAATTTTGAGTGATGTCATGCTAACATCATCATGGTTCCACGAACACGTGACAACTTTCCATTTGTCCATGTCAGCATTGATGTGGCTCTGGGGTCAGCCTATGTGCAGCTGAGTTTGATAGGGTGGATGGAATCCCAGTGAGCCTTTTCTATGCAGGTGGCATTCTCAGACTAGCTTCAACGAGTGTCCTATTGGCATGCCAGGATGTCCTTGATTCTCCTGAGCATCCCAGGTGAACTGTTGAATTGACTCTAGATGTCGTTGAATGGATAGACAAATGTGTGTTGAGTGGGTAGATAGGTGGTTTGGAAAAACCAAAATACCACTGTCGTGACCCAATGGGAGTGGTTTTACCTTCTGTATTCTTGTCATGTGACACCATTCACTTCTCAACATGTGGCTATTAAATCCATCATTGCACCCCATATGTGTGTTAACCCTCATGCGCTTTTCTGATGTGACATTGAATTTTCATCGTAGATTAGGCTTGCTTGCAACCATTGGATAATCGAGCCTCGCACCTTCACTAGTGCTCAAATCTTAAGCCTTGGTCACATGATATAACCCATATTTGAAAGGGGATTAATCCTATTTGAAGCACAAACAACCCTTTTTTAAGCTCTCGATAAGCACCCAAATGATGGAAACTTAGCCTTGGGCCCTTAGGGCTTGATTTTTCTGTTAAAATATTTAGGGCACTTTAACGTCTGCTATCTGTTTTCAGTCGAGGAGCTCTGTAAGTTCACCTCCATCTTCTATTTTTTCAAATTTGGACTTATAACCTCGATCAACATGTGTATCAGTGACCAAATCAAATCTGGCACTAACATGTCATTCGAAAAAAGTGAATCTACATTAAATCGTAACTGACCTACATGGGAAGCTACTTATTGTTTTCACAAAACTAGAATACAAGACAATGAAGCTAAGTTTACATACAATGTCAATCTAACCTGGGGCGATATTGAAAGTGTGATTCAACAAGTAGACAATGATCTTCTCGATTTTGATGGTGCATTGACCCAACAAGGAACAAGCACAGTTGAGTGTGAATAGTATGATTTGCAACCATGTTTGCAATGCGCTGGATGGAAAAGTAGAAAAAAAAAACAACTAATCTTGGATTCCAAGTCACCCTCTTTTTCTTGAAAATAGTCAATATTACAGACTTAGAAGAATGTTGAATAGAGAACAACAAGAAATTATCAAAGACATTGTGCTAAAAAAATTAAGGGATGTGCAGACGTCATTGTACTTGTTTCTTATGGGTGGAGTAGGAACAAGGAAAATATTCACAACAAAAATGATATTCCAAATGCTTATATGAATTCACGATTATACAACCAATCATTTGAAACCAAAGGGATTGATAGTCACATATATAGGTAAAATTGCTTACAATGCAGGTGGAACAACAATCCATTCTACATTTCTAATACCTTTCAGCAAGTCTCAATTTGTTCCACTTAGCAGAGAAATTTTAGACACATTGTCAAATCTTTATCAGGAACTACAACTTCTCCTCGTTGTCGAAGCTTCTATGGTCGAAAGTCGATTCCTATTTTCGATTGGTAGTCGGCTAAGAAGCATAAAACATGTACAAACAAAGTACTTTGGAAACATAGATATGGTATGTTGTGGTGATCTTTATTAAGCACAACCTATACATGATTCCATGATATTTGAGCACCCTACCATGAACATGCAAAGCATAGAAAATGAATTTTTGACAGATAGCGTGAAGTGTTATGAATTGCACACTACTATGCGACAAACAAATGAAAATTTTATTGTTATTCTGAGTAGGATGCGAACAAATAGTTAAACAAGAGATGATCTAGACTATATCAACATGAATTCCATTCAAATTGCTCCAAATCACCCAACATTCCCTTATCTGTTTTATAAAAACAAAGATGTTCCATTGCATAATAGGTCTATGCTATTGCTTATGCATGGCAAGGAACTTTCAATTAATGCAATTGAAGAAGAGAAAGATGACCATGGTGGTGTGCGACATCATGAACATACAACAACTTTTCCTTCACAACATGTTCTGAAATTATATATACTCGTTGAAATATATGCATGCAACTATGATTCGCATGATGGTTTAGTGAATGGTGCAAATGGAATAGTCAAAGCATACACCAAAACATATAAGGTTGATGTTTTATGGATAAAGTTCTATGATATGCATATTGGACAACGA
>JZKD02S1672860.1:1219159-1234120 GCA_000966675.3 Picea glauca | reverse complement strand
TAACCTTCTATCAGTATATCAAATCACTCATTCAGGTGAAGGTAAAACCGTCGAGTTTTCATCTCACCAAGTTGTAATCAAGGATCTAAAAGATCCTAAGCATGTTCTTGCAACTAGAATTGTTGATGATATTACTAGGTTGTACAAGTTTGACAACTTCAGGTCATCATATTTTTCATCAGTTTTTGTTGCTCATAGCGATGACTTGAGAAAAATTTGGCATGAGAGGTTTGGTCATCTAAACTATCGCTCATTGCAACAAATATGTAATCAACAGATGGTGACTGGTCTTCCTCCTGTTAAATGCAGAGATGGTGTTTGTGTCAGTTGTGTTCTCGACAAACATCATCGGGATAGGTTTGACAAACGTGCCTCTTGGCATGTCTCAAGCCCTTTGAATCTTGTTCACAGTGATTTGTGTGGTCCACTTTCTTCTCCTTCTTTTTTCTGGGTGCAAGTATTTCTTCTCCTTCTTTTTCTAGTCTTTCTTCTATTTACTGTTCCATGGGAGCCCCAATCCTATTCCATTTGGACAAACACATTTAATTTTTACAGACATTATTTAAAACACAATTGTATATATTTTTGAACTTGTTGAAGAACTCTTTAGCATATATGGCTAGTGATTTTCTAGGCTTCGAGTTTAAAACTCAATTTTCAATTCTTCTTTCACTCTTTATGATTTTTCAATGAAACATCATGTTAGGTTCTATGCATATGTGCTAGTTTACTTCCATTCTGGAAAATTTTGTTTTGAATTTTAGACTTTTTTTCATAAGGATTATGTAAAAGACAACTGCACATTTTTTTGCACTTGCCAAAGAATTGTTTTTACATAGATGGCCAATGGTTTTCAACCCTTTCATTTTTAAATTGAATAGTCAATTATGTGTTCACTGTGTTTTAGTTTTCAATGAAATGTCATGAAATATCATGTTAAGTTTTGTGTATATGTGGATATTTACTTTCATTATGAAAAATGTTATTTTGACTTTTATGGTATCATTTGTAAATTTTATAGCATATTGTGAATACTAAATAGAATACAACCTTGTCCTTTAGCTCATCTTTCTTTATTTTTGAATGTTTACTTAACAAACCAACTACATTGTCATGTTTCTTTTCAATTGTCTATCGTGACAATTTATATTGCTCCATTTAAATCGCATAAAAATTGTAAAAGCATTTGCCCTTCTCCATTAAACATTGTCCACTAGACCAACACTTTCCTGCATAGTGTTGTTTCCCATTCATGTTATTTACAAAAACAATTTTCCTATTAAGATGAAATATCGATAATTCCTCTTCTTTTGCACCGTATTTGATCTGTTCAATTCTCTGTACATTATCTCTTCTGAGCTTTGGTTGAAAAACAAATTCCTGTTAAACTAGAACTTTAACAATACTGCTTCTTTTGGAGTTTATTTTGTGTCTTCCGTCATATGCACATTGTCTTTTCTGAACTTCAGAAAAAATAGTCGTGCCAGTAACAAATTTTTGATCTATTACTGACAATTTCAAGGGTCTACATAAGCAACAGATATAGTACAGGGAACTTGATCGCATCTACTTTCTGCATATCCTAAGTTGTGCACAGTTTGCATTATCTCATGCACATCCTAGCTTTTGTGCACCTCACATTGCTTCTGGCACATGTTGGGCTCGGTGCACTCTGCATTGCCTCTCCACAATCACTTTACAAAGTTTTATGGTATATGTTTTTAGATAGTTATATGTTAAATTTTTCATGTCTTGTGTGGATAACTACACGTGCTTTGCTACTCACACACCCGCACATCCTATCCTCTGCACACTTTACATATATTTCAATGAATGTTGGCATCAACACACTTTAGATTGCTTCTAGCATGTCCTCACCTCCACATATTGCTTTCTACTAAGTTTTATGTTGTATGTTTCTACTTTTGTTTTACATAGTCGGATGTTAAATCCGATATTCTATGTGGAGAACTTTAAGTCCTTTGCTTCTCACACATGCCAGCCTATGCACACTTCACATTACTTTGAGCGAATGGTAACATTGACACAATTTACATTGCTTCTCGCACATACTAACCTCCACATACTTCTTTTTACTAAGTTTATTGTTTTGACTTTTTTATTCTTTTGCGTTAAATAGTAATTTTTGGTATAGTTTACAAAGGTTTTTAGCTTGTGTGTTAAATATCAAATTTTCCTATATAAGATCATTGAATATATTTTTTTTTATGAAATTATAAAGTATTTTATTGTATTTTAAAGAAATTGACATGTTTACATTTCTTATGGCACATCTTGGCCTCCGCATACTACTTTTTACTAAGTTTATGTTGCATGTTTCTATTTGTTTTCTTTTTTACATAGTCCAATGCTAAATCAGATATTCTATGTGGAGAATTTAGGCCCCTTTTTTCTCGCACATGCTAGATGCCACACACTTTTCACTGACTTTTATGTATGAAGCTTCCACAATTTCATCACTCTCCTTTATATCCGCACAATTGAAAGAGTCAAACCGAAGATTTACTTATTTTAATATTTCTTTTTGAACCTCTTGTTCCCATCACATATCTATAGAATCTTGCAATAAATATGCCATAATATTTATATTATTCTTCAAATGCATACTCAACAACTAAAGTAGAAATCAATTGCATACTCAACGATCATTCTTTTTTATTTTATCTATTGTTTAATTATTGTCTTTTGAAAACAACTATTCATTGCATGTGCATTTAATTATATTAAGTTTCATTGTTGAGCATATATTTCCCAACTAACTCGGCACAGACTTCATTGCCATGCAACTCTTGTTTTAATTTGAAAAAAATGAGGAAAAAGACAATGCTCAATCTCTCTAAAGAGTATATACCCACAGTTCTCGTTCTCAAAGGTTGAGGTGTGTAATCTCAACCATATTTTGCATCAGGCAATAATAATCTTCAATTGATAAACTAAATGCAAATTTCTAAAATAATTCTATGAAATTTCATATGGTTTCTGTATTGGGAAATTGAAAATAGGTTTTAAATGATTAATACATAATTATTATTTTTATAATAATAATAATAATAATCTAATTTTAAGGTTACGACCAAGCTAGATACCAAATTGGTGTATGAGATCCCCTTGTTTTTGGGACAAGGGACCCGTCCACATAATGATTTGACTACTGAAGTATACAAATATATGCATACTCTACGCCCCTTTGGATTTGAACTTCTGACCTCTTAGGAGGAAACAAATTTTACATTTATGTGGGAAAAATTGTCAAAATTTAACAGGGTTGGGCCAAATATAACTTGGCAACTGAGATGGCTTTGAACTTCTAATATGTACTAGGGTTCACTTGTGAGAATGTTGGCCCTTCTTTTACAATGAAAAGTGAAGAATAAACCTCACTGATTTAAGATGATGTTATTAAAAGTGGAATAATATATATTATTAGTTTTTTTTTTCCCCTTCCAGATAAGAGGTAAAATTGTAATTAGGGTTTTATATCTTAGTTTAGGTAAGGCACGCTGTTTAATGAAAATACATGACTTCTTCATTAGAGCCTCAACAATGACTAACATGGGAGACTCACTTTCTTCTAGACACAAATCAAGGTTGAAATTTCCTCTTTAGTCTTGGAGTATGATCTTAAATTGCTTCTAGTTGGTTAAGAGCTTATCTTCCTCAAACATAAGAAAATAGGTTAACATCCCAAGACCTAGAGGCATTTGGAAGGAGTGGAAGTATGCCCTCTTACGAATCACCAACGGATTATCTTAGGTGGCCAAGTTTTGTTTGCACACAATGATGCAACTACATGTTGAGATCTTGATATTGTATCAATAGAGGCTAACTTGGTATCCCTGAGTATTGTAGGATTTTCTTTACTTCAAATATAAAAAAATAAAAATCATCACTAAGTTGTAAAGTGAATAAATAAGGAGAAGATGAAAACGCATTCCAAGGGGAAAATAATCTAAAAGAAGAAAATAACTAGGAAGCATCACTACAACAAGATGCGTAACAATGAATAAGTTTAAGAAGTGGGTTCCTTGGTTGAGACATGTTGTTAAGGAGAAACACTTCTAACATTCAAGGTTGCAAATAAATATGTTATGGGCATGAGGCCATTGTAGTCATTGAGTCTACAACACCTCATAGGTCGATCATTTGAGATTGGACATGGGGCATAGGGCCTCTTCGTATTAGTGTCAAAGTTTTGGGAGTAAGAGATAATCAACCTGGTGCATGTCAATTCGGGGCATTGGATTTTGGTAAGTCATTAATGAAGGTTGAACATGTCCTAGAGGAAGAGGGATAATCATATATGGTGCTCATAATCCATGAGTATCTAGACAGAACCAAGAGAATCTTTAAAGGAACAAAAGAATTGTCCTATAATCTTGTAGTAGGGAGAGCACTAAAATATTAAGTGGTCATTAATTTCAAACTCTAAAGAGTAGATCTAACAAATATGTGCTCTTGAGTAATATGGTGATCTATATCAATGCAACGCTATTGGGAGAAAACTCTAAGTTGGGAAATATGGATCCTTAAGCTACAAGGTAACTAGAGCTTGGTGTAACCTAAGAAATAAATGAGTCCATCATTGCACTATATATACAAGTCTGAGTAGCACTGAAGTTTGGGAGAAAGAAACATTTTAGGCTCAAAGCATGTGGATAAAAGGTAGGCTCTATAAATCTTAGTACAAATGCCCTTGTTTATCTCACCCTTTAAAGAATTGATAACATCCACTGAAAATTTATGTGGGGGTGGTTTGTCAATATCAAGCTCAATAAGGTGAAGCAATGAAGAAGCTCTCGCATAACAATATGAATTGATCCCACATTCTAACTGCTCTATAAAGGATTTGAGAGGAATCCTTAGGGATATCTAAGAATACCACTCTATGAATAGTGCATCCATTCGACTTTGTATATCATTGTTACATCATGAATTATCATTGAAGTAATATTGGAGCTATGCCAAATTTTGTTAAAATAATATTACGAGACATCGATCTCTTATATAAAATGTTAGGATAACATCATAAAAGAGAACTAGCTATATCCTATTTGAATGTACTCTTGGAAAATATGATCTTCAAATCTCAAACCCACATAAATGTGTACATATAATCAGTAAATAAAAAAATTCAAAATTCGAACCACATAGCTTAAAATTGAAGTTACAAATGTTACTTTTTAAGAAGGGGAGAGTGCTAAATTTAACTTCTTAACCTAGATCTATCAATTGTTGAGAGGGATCAAATCTCTTGAGGTGTAAACCTCTTTTTGAGTGCTAATCTTGAGGAGATGTTTGCACCTCGAAAGATTTGATCCCTCAGAACGCTTGATAGATTTGTGGTTAATGTCCCAAGACTTAGAGGCATTTGGAAGGAGTGAAAGTATGCCCCCATACAAACTACCAGGATAATATTTGCAAAGTAAAGTAAAATAAAATATTGCATTGCTAACATAAATATTCACAATATTTATGTTTATAAAGGTTTACACAAATTAAAAAGTGATATATATTATTAGATTTAATGATTAAAGATTATAATTTTTTTTAAGATAAATTTGAAAGAATAAAGTATATAAGTCCTTACTTATATCATTGGCATTGTTCTTTTTTCTTTTAGAATGATTAAACATAAATATTGTAGAACATATATAACTTTAAGTCTTTATATGACGATGATGATGATGGTGATGATTAACATCCACTGAGACCAATTGATCTATCGGACCTTAAGAAGGTAAGAGGTTACTTCGCTTTCTTTAAAATTGTATTTCTATGCTCAAAAATCATTGAGAGAAGCGTTCCAAGATCACCATAGTTTTGATGATTTAGGAGGTTAGGAAGGTTTGTATTAGGGAAAATATTTTTAAATTGGGATCTAATTTGGGTATAGGCAGGGCAATCTAAGAGGATGTTTGTTTCATCTTCAACCCTCTTAGTGTCACAAATATGGAAGATTCTTTCATCCCACGATATTTTGGGAATCGTCCAATGCCCAGTTTCACTATGTAGCTCATGAGAGTTTGTTCTTATTTTAGCAATGTTGTTTTTTTTATTTGCATTTTTCAAAACTAAGAGGTACTTTTAATCTTCTAAATTAGAGTTGACCACCTTATATAATATCTTAATTTTATTTTATCCTCTAATTCTTTATCACACCACATATTCTCCTTAAATTTAAAGTGATAATATTTGTAATATTATCAGTATTCTGCATGATGACTTCTTCTTGTATTCCCCAATGATTTAGAATCTTTATTCCATCCTCACCTGATCCAATGGTGGTTTTGGCTGGAGTTTAAAGCAATTTTGGGGAGCCTCTTTCCGTCCATGTTATTTATCTTGTTCTTGTAAGTTAGGTATCTAATAATAACAATTCTCTCAATGTGGGAAAGTATTTATTCTATGAGGATATGATAGGGTGTGTTGCCCTTAATTTTGAGATTATAAGCTATAAAATTCTTTTGGATATGTTCTATCTTTCTCCAGGATTCTCTAGAGATATTGAAACCCTAAACTTCACATCCATATAAGATAACCGGAGTGCTGAGAGTGTGGAAGAGCATATTTTTTTAATCCCAAAGCCAGAGGTCTATTGATTTATGGTGCAAGGTCGCCTGACCCTCATGGTTGGACCCGCTCTCACCAGGACCTTCTTTTACACAGGCCCAAAGAGTCGAAGACTCTTCCTACTCCTCTCAGGAGTTCTCCGTACCCACAGCTATCTCCTCGGCGATCTCCCTTTCGCTTGTCGGGAAATCGGGTTTCGCGGTATCGCGAACCTGTATGCACAATCTCGTGCAACTCCAAACCCCGAACCCCGATGGGTCAACGGGTCAACGCTTCTGCTCGTCGAGGATTTCCCTATTGGGAAATCGCCACTTGCGATGCTATGATTCACTTGCGCCACAAAATCCGAACCCCGAACTCCGATGACACCTGTCCTCCACTAAATCTCATGGTCCCACCCTGCCATGTCACTTCCTTCTCTCATGTGATTGGGAATCGCGGTATCGCGGTTTCACCGGTCGAAAGTCCTTTGCATCACAAACCCCCGAATGCCGAATCCCGACCTCCCGGGATCTCGTGCCACCTGTCCCGTGGAAATCAACGGCTCTGGTTAATTCGGGAATCCGCGACTCGCAATTTCAACGAGTCTAAGCCTCACCTCGTCAAACGCCGAATGCCGAACCCCGATGGGCTTTGGTTCTTCCTGCGCCTATGGTTCAACTCCCGCGCAGCTTCTCCACGATCCAACGATCATCGGGACTTCGCGAGTTCCTTCTGCGAACCCTGTCCGTCAATTCTCCTTCTTGGAGATTTCTTCTGTCCCAAAGCTCCATTGTTGTTCGAGTCTCACCTGGGTCTGTTCCCACAATTTCACACAGGAACTATCCCTCCTGAGTTTAATTCCTCCCACTCCTTCAGACTGAAGGTTGGCGCACTCCTTACGCTCGGCGTCCAATCACTCTCTAAGTGTTGGATCTTCTGGACTCTGTGTACTTCCGGTCAACAGTAATCCCTACCTTCCTCTCCTCAGACTAACTACTGAGACTCCACCCTTGCCCTGCACTTCTCCTGCACGACACGAGTAACCCAATTCAACTCTGGACAGATGAGAATGAGAGTCTAACTGCTGAGCCTCATCAATGCACTCTATGCGGATGAATTCCACTACACTCTATGCAGGAATCTCCTGGCTCAGACAGAGAAACAATTGAAACTCATTCACCTCTTTCTCCCACAGATGGAGAATACGATGCCCCTGGCAGTCTTCCAACTCAAGAAACCTATTGCTGAGAGCTCTGGGTATTCAGTAACCCAGTGAAAGCTCCCTCAGTGGATGTTTTCTTCAGAGGATAGAACTCAAAGAGTTTCCTCCTCCTTGTGCCATCTGCGCACACTCCCTCAACGCCCTCCTGGCGGAGTATCTCTTCCACCGAACACTCAACAACTATGTTTTCCCTGTGCACGCACACACTTTGCTCGATGTCCCCTAGACAGAGCTTCTCAGAATCCTCAACAGACTCCTGTTCCTTCAGAACTCACAGCAAAGTTCCTTCCTTCTCACACACTCAATACCCTCAAAGGTAGAACTCCTTCAGAACTACTCAGAGGTTCTGTTCACAACAGTGTCTCAGCTACACTGCCTTGACTATTGAGGTGTTCAGTAACCCCAAAAGTCCTCCTTCTGTATGATTTGTTGACTTCAATGCTTGTGCTCTCAGCACGTCTTTGTCTGACTCCTCCGAGTTCAGAAGCGCATCCTCTGTGCACTGGTATTCAGAGTCTCAACACTCTGTCACGCCCTCATGGCATGAAACCTCAAAGACCTCTCAAACCTGAAATCAAACACACTCCCTGCAATGACATAATTACAATCCACAAATGCAACATATAGTGAACACACACACAGACGTGCATATAATGCCAGAAAATGCAGGAAAAACTGCTCTGTATTAATAATGGCAAATGCCTGTATATTTTACAAAGTATTCCTCGATCTCTCTCTCGGCTCTCTCTTCTGCTCTATATGCCTCTCTCTTGCATACCTACTCAAAATGAGATCTAAATATTTCTTTTACCTGAGGGGCTCATTGAGCGATTTCCTCCAGGATTTACCTACTCTAATTAATTTACAGTCAATGGCTGTCTAGTCTGCTATCCAGAACTAGATCTCAACCGATCTATAATAAATGCCTATCTTATCTACAGCCTGCGCAAAGGCATGGCACTCATGGCTCACCAGCCTAAAACATTTATTACATTCATTTCAAATATTCAAATGAGGTTGCGCCTCTATTTGAATGCATGCGCGCTGACATGGCTGGCTGGCTGGCTGGCATGGAGAGATGCTCCTGCATCATACTCCACAGCTGCAAAAATCATGAGCTCCTGCTCATGAGCTTCCCTTGTAGTTGTAGGTCCTCTGTACTTCACCTGAAATGTATAGATGTAGTTCCGGCTCTGATACCACTTGGCGCAAGGTCGCCTGACCCTCACGGTCGGACCCGCTCTCACCAGGACCTTCTTTTACACAGTCCTGAAGAGTCGAAGACTCTTCCTACTCCTCTCTGGAGTTCTTCGTACCCACAGCTATCTCCTCGACGATCTCCCTTTCGCTTGTCGGGAAATCGGGTTTCGCGGTATCGCGAACCTGTATGCACAATCTCATGCAACTCCAAACCCCGAACCCCGATGGGTCAACGGGTCAACGCTTCTGCTCGTCGGGGATTTCCTTATCAGGAAATCGGCACTTGCGATGCTATGATTCACTTGGCCACAAACTCCAAACCCCGAACTCCGATGACACCTGTCCTCCACTAAATCTCGTGGTCCCACCCTGCCACATCACTTCCTTCTCTCGTGTGATCGGGAATCGCGGTATCGCGGTTTCACCGGTCAAAAGTCCTTTGCATCACAAACCCCCGAATGCCGAATCCATACCTCCTGGGATCTCGTGCCACCTGTCCCGTGGAAATCAACGACTCTGGTTAATTCGGGAATTCGCGACTCGCAATTTCAACGAGTCTGAGCCTCACCTCATCAAACGCCGAATGCTGAACCCCGATGGGCTTTGGTTCTTCCTGCGCCTAGGGTTCAACTCCCGCGCAGCTTCTCCACGATCCAACGATCATCGGGACTTCGTGAGTTCCTTCTGCGAACCCTTTCCGTCAATTCTCCTTCTTGGAGATTTCTTCTGTCCCAAAGCTCCATTGTTGTTTGAGTCTCACCTGGGTCTGTTCCCACAGTTTCACACAGGAACTATCCCTCTTGAGTTTAATTCCTCCCACTCCTTCAGACTGAAGGTTGGCGCACTCCTTGCGCTCGGCGTCCAATCACTCTCTAAGTGTTGGATCTTCTGGACTCTGTGTACTTCCGGTCAATAGTAATCCCTGCCTTCCTCTCCTCAGACTAACTGCTGAGACTCCACCCTTGCCCTGCACTTCTCCTGCACGACACGAGTAACCCAATTCAACTCTGGACATATGAGAATGAGAGTCTAACTGCTGAGCCTCATCAATGCACTCTATGCGGATGAATTCCACTGCACTCTATGCAGGAATCTCCTGGCTCAGACAGAGAAACAATTGAAACTCATTCACCTCTTTCTCCCATAGATGGAGAATACGATGCCCCTAGCAGTCTTCCAACTCAAGCAACCTATTGCTGAGTGCTCTGGGTATTCAGTAACCCAGTGAAAACTCCCTCAGTGGATTCTTTCTTCAGAGGATAGAACTCAAAGAGTTTCCTCCTCCTTGTGTCGTCTGCGCACACTCCCTCAACGCCCTCCTGGCGGAGTATCTCTTCCACCGAACACTCAACAGCTATGTTTTCCCTGTGCACGCATGCACTTCGCTTGATGTCCCCTAGACAGAGCTTCTCAGAATCCTCAACAGACTCCTGTTCCTTTAGAACTCACAACAGAGTTCCTTCCTTCTCACACACTCAATACCCTCAAAGGTAGAACTCCTTCAGAACTACTCAGAGGTTCTGTTCACAACAGTGTCTCAGCTACACTGCCTTGACTATTGAGGTGTTCAGTAACCCCAAAAGTCCTCCTTCTGTATGAGTTGTTGACTTCAATGCTTGTGCTCTCAGCACGTCTTTGTCTGACTCCTCCGAGTTCAGAAGCGCATCCTCTGTGCACCGGTATTCAGAGTCTCAACACTCTGTCACGCCCTCATGGCATGAAACCTCAAAGACCTCTCAAACCTGAAATCAAACACACTCCCTGCAATGACATAATTACAATCCACAAATGCAGCATATAGTGAACACACACACAGACATGCATATAATGCCAAAAAATGCAGGAAAAACTGCTCTGTATTAATAATGGCAAATGCCTGTATATTTTACAAAGTATTCCTCGATCTCTCTCTCGGTTCTCTCTTCTGCTCTATATGCCTCTCTCTTGCATACCTACTCAAAATGAGATCTGAATATTTCTTTTACCTGAGGGGCTCATTGAGCGCTTTCCTCCAGGATTTACCTACTCTAATTAATTTACAATCAATGGCTGTCTAGTCTGCTATCCAGAACTAGATCTCAGACGATCTATAATAAATGCCTATCTTATCTACAGCATGCGCAAAGGCATGGCACTCATGGCTCACCAGCCTAAAACATTTATTACATTCATTTCAAATATTCAAATGAGGTTGCGCCTCTATTTGAATGCATGCGCGCTGACGTGGCTGGCTGGTTGGCTGGTTGGCATGGAGAGATGCTCCTGCATCAATTTACAATTTTTTTCAAGCCCATAATAATATTTACACCCTCCATTTATCCTTTTCTCAATGATAGAGTTCCAATTGAGCTTATGGTGAATATTGATTCCAAGATATTTGTTTGAAGGAACTTTCTCCAAGCTATTGTTGTCATATACAAAATTATTGTAGGTGATCCTTTTGGATTTAATTATCATAATCTTTGTTTTTTCAATGTTCATAGTCATGCCCATACTAGCGCAAAAGTCCTTGAGGATTATTAGTTGCTTACCTAGGTCATAGGGACTCTTCGCCATAAGAACAATATCATCAACATAAAGAAGAAGGATGATGACTATACTAGCAAGAGTTTGGCCAATACAACCTGCATCCTCCAAACAATCTTCTAACTTATAAATATAGATGTTGAAAAGGGTAGGAGATAGGGGACAACCTTGTTTGACTCCTTTATTACAATCAATTTCTTTCGACCAACCCTCAATATTCCTAATCATGGCAATAACTTTCTCATATATACTTACTGCAACAACTATTAACTCGAAAGCGACATTGAGCTCTTCTAACCTATTCTAGAGGTTAGTCTTGGGCACAATGCCAAAAGCTTTTCTAAAATCAATGAAACAACAAAGGAGATCAATTTTATCATTATGTCGTTCCTCTATAATAATCCTAAATGTAACAAGGTGGTCCACAATTGAATGGTAGCCTCTAAACCCATCCTGAAATTTATCTCCTTTTCCATTGCTTTCTAGCCATGTACTGATCTTCTTTTCCAAAATACTTCAGTATAGATTAGATAAAATGGGGCTAATCATAATGGTCCTATAATTAAAGGGATTTTTTTTGTCCCCACTTTTAAAAATAGGTGCAATGAAACTTTGATTCCAAGGTTTTGGGAAGCCTTGCTAGATAGCTAAATTGAAGAGCTTATGTGTGAGAGGGATGAGGATAGGTCCTCCAATTTTTAATATTTCATCTTGGTAACCTTCAATGTCCTTAGTTTTTCCTTTTGAGAGTCGTTTAACACCAAAATTAATGTCTTCCATAGAAAAAAAATCATCCTTTGTAGAACCATTTGGAATATATATTAGTATTTAACACCTCATTCGCCAAACCCTTGCAAAGTAAAGGAAACTACTTCACTAAAAGAGATCATGATGTCTAGTTAAATTTGAAAGAATAAAATATATAAGTATATAGGCTTTCATCCTTTCATAAATTAAAAAATCTCATACAATAATTTAACCAACATGCATGTGAATTACTAAAATCTACTTGTAACCTTAAATTATTAGAATTTCTATCACCTTATTTTGCATTAGGTCATCAGTGAAACGAATGCATCTAGTGACTATTAATATCACCTTTTATTTTTAACATTTTAAAAGTCATTACAACTATTGTTTTGCATTTTAACATTTTAAAAATCATTACAACTATTGTTTTGCATTATGTTATCGTTGAAACCAATATTGGTACTTGCTTGATTAAATAATTTTACATTGTATTGTCACTAAAATAAATATACAATTTCGTTTATATCATCACTCAAGTCAATACAACTATTAATTATACCATTGTTGAAATAATTGCAATTATGTGACTACTTTAGATCATTTTTCAATGTATCATTCTCAAATCAATAATTAGTTATATCATTGTTGAAATCATTGCAACTAAGTCACTAATTTACATCATTTTCCATTGTATCATCACTTAAATCAATATACATTATCATTTTGTGATATATCATTGAAATCAATGCAACTATTTGTTATATCATTGTTGAAATCAATGCAATTATTTATTATATCATTGCTGAAATTAATGCAACTATTTTTTATATCATTGTTGAAATCATTGTAACTAAGTAACTACTTTAAATTAATAATATATGAAAATTATTTAATATATAAAATTCTTATTATTAAAATTTCAATACAACTTTTTATTTTTAGTAGGTTAATACAACTTTTTATTTTTAATATTGTTTGAAACAAATGCAAGTACAATTAATAATATATGAAAAATCCTTTAATATATAAAGTTCTTACTATATTAAAACATTAATATCACTTTTTATTTTCAATATTTTTAAAATCATTATAACCATTGTTTTGCATTAAGTTATAAGTGAAACCAATGCAACTACTTTCTTGCTTACTTAATTGATATTCATCACAAGCTCAACTAGAATTATAGCATTGAGATAACGATTATTGGAGGATGAAAAACTTATTATAGGATTGAAAACAAATGTCAATCAACCGATCTTTGGATATGGGATAAGAAGAAACTCCTCTTTGAGACTTTTGTTACACCTGTTATTCTATATGGATGTGAAGTATGGGGATGCAGTATCTCTCGTGAATCCTAGAGAAAGATAGAGCAAATCCAAAAGAATTTTATAACCTATAATCTCAAAATTAAAGGAATCATTCCCTGTCCCATCCTCCTATTAGAGGAAATACATTCACCCATTGAGAGCATGACCATGACTAGATACCTAATGTATAAGAACAAGGTAAACAACATGGAAGATAAGAGGCTTCCTAAAATTTCTTAAAATTCTAGTCGTAACCACCTTCGACTCAAGTGAGGATGGCATAAAGATGTCATCTTGGCTAAGCCATTGGGGAATCGTGGAAGAGACTATTTTGTAAAATAAGGATACTATTAAAATATCATTAAATCAAAATTTAAGGAGAAAATGTGGTGTGACAAAGAGTTAGAGGAAAAAAGAAAATTAAGGTATTATAAGGATGTAATCAACCCTAATCTAGAAGATTAAAATTGTCTCTATGTTTTGGCAAGTGTAAAGAAAAAATTAAGCATTGCTAAGATAAGAACAAATTCTCACAAGCTAAAATGCCATGTGATGAAAGAGTGTGTCACTTTTGTGACACTAAGAAGGTTGAAGATGAAAAAATCTTTCTCTTAGATTGTCCATCCTATACTCAAATTAGATCTCAATTTCAAAATTTGCCACACCGCCAACCTTCCTAACCTTTTAACTCAACAAAACTACGATGATCTTGGAAAGCTTCTCTTAATATTTTTCAAGCACAGAAACAAAAGTCTAAAGAATTGCAAGTAATCCCTTACCTAGTCTGTCTCAGAGGTTAAGCATCATCATCATCATTGACATTGTTCGGGGAGGAGGTCCCTTATCCCACAAACAAGGAAATCTCATACACCAATTTGATCTCTAACTTCTTCATCACCTTATTTATTATTTCAAAATGATTAAACATAAATATATCACTTTCCAAGGTTAAATACTAATATATTAAATGAGAATGATATATATATATATATATATATACCTCATTAGTATATTAATATTTAACAATTGCAATGGGAAGATTTTTTTTTTGTAAGTTAGGTGGTACCTTTCTATTTTCTATTTATATATGCAGGACAGGCTACATTAAAATATTTATACTTTGGCCTCAACCTGCCCGTAGGAAACCAGGTCTGTTGGCCGTCTAAGTGCTTTGAATGCTTGCCAAAATTGAAATTGTCTCTTTATCCTATATAGCGCATTAACTAGCTGTCCCACTGCTTCACCATGTTCAAGCTGATAACATGAAATAAGTTCTAGCTTATAACATAACATAAGATGCCATACTTCCAAAAAAACAAGATCCTATGAAAACTATCCATCAGAAGATGAAATTGGGGCTGGATCCTTGGCATGTGATCC
>JZKD02S1672860.1:1208780-1219149 GCA_000966675.3 Picea glauca | reverse complement strand
TTATTAGTGATATTTATAATAATAATAATAATAATAATTTATTTTTAAGGTCACTACCAAGCCAAACACCAAATTAGTGTATGAGACCCCTTGTTTATGGGACAAGGGATCCCCTCCACCCAACAATTTGACTAGTAAAGTCTAGGGAGGTATACATACCCTACCCCCTCTGGATTTGAACTTGTGACATATTTATGTAAAGTCTAAACATAAGTAAAACTTGAATCACATAACTTAAAATTGAAGTTACAATTCTTACTTTTTAAGAATTTTGTTATTTTTAAGAAGCTTAGAGTGCTAAATTTAAATTCTAAAAATGAAATCAAAAGAAAACATAAGATAGAAAAAAATGAATTTCTCATATACATAAACATAGGTTAGAAATGAAGACTTCCACATATACATATAAAAAGGTGTTGTAAAACTATTCTATGTTTTGGTTTTTTTTTAGCTTAGTTTTTTTGGTTGACGGTTTTGCCAACTGTAATGCCTGTTTTACTCGATTTTACTTTAAAAAAAAAAAAATGACTCGCGACAGCCGTGACGGACAATTTGCCCGTCAAATTCCATTGTGCTTAAGAGTTTCATAGATGTTAAATGCTCTAACTTCTTTTTCCAATATCCTGCAGAAAGCGCGTACGTTCATCGACTGTACCTGCACCACGACAGTTTTATTAAGACAACTCTTTTTTGTGTTCACTTATCCAATTCGAGGTCAAACTGACTGGAAATTTAGAGAAGGAGTTCATATGTTTTTCCGACGGAAAAATTCTGCGGAACTGGATGTTAGCTACTTAGCGACATGCTAATTTAGCCTCCAATATTTCACTTTCAGCTGTCAAGTCTTTTAGATATTTCTTCCGACATTCTTAATCCTTTACAGTGTACGAAAGACCTTTACGCATCAACGATCAACAAACCATTATAGCCTTAGTTTAAACATTATATGAAATATTTTTTTTCCGTGATATTTTTTTGGATATTTATATGAAATCAGGTGAGAAATTGTTAGATCTAACAGAAATCTGAGTGATTATTTCTGTATAATTTATATATAATCCAAATGCTCCAAAATTTCCAACACTACATTTAAAAATGAGTAGTATAAATTTACATCACCAAATTCAAACTAAAAAAATCATTCCCCTATTATATATTTCCAACCTAACAGTCACTCACATAATAATAGTTATATTAAGTTAATTCTCTTTCTCCATTATATACAAAACACTATACAGCACAGCATAGCCCATCACTACAAAATGCTAAAACATTAGGGTGCCTACATTCCGATTCCCCTTTCTTACTGTATTTTGTTTTGTCAAAATAGGTGATTTTCAAAGGAGTAAGTTCACTCGGAGCAATCTTCTCTTTCAACTTTTGCTTTTCAGGCAAAAAAATGGATTTGAATCCGGTCAAATTTTCAGAGATAGTTTGAGTTTTGTAAGAATCAATGTTCCATGCATTTCAGAACTCTACCCTAGGGTTATACCCTGTTTTAAACCAACCCAGATGATCAAAAAATCGATCAAAATTCTGGATTGACTGAAAATTTAAAAACAAACTGCTAAAAAATCTACCGGAAAAATAACTCGGAAGGAAAAATTACTACAGAGTTAACCCTCTCCTTTTCAAGAATGACGGGAATGGTTATGGTGATATGCGTGCGGAGTTCGTTAGTGAGTTTGGAGGGCCCAGTTGCTTCAGTAGTACAGTGGGAATCGGCCTCGAAAGTCTCAATAAATGCTCCGCAACGACCTGTTCGGCAAGCCAGTCGAGCCGCTCGGCATTGCTGAGGGAGAGCTTTCGTTTTCCTCCGAAGGGGAGGGACTCCATGCTCTTCTGCTTTAATACGCCGTCTGCAAAATTGATCAGCATCTTCACATTTTCTTCGCTCGTGTCGTCGGCGTCGCCCATGCATTTTTCCGGGAATCCGCTCCCCTGTGAACACCAGAAGTGCGATCTTGTTCAGCAAACGAAAAATGGGTATAAATAAAAAATACATCCCTGTTAGGACAATAAATTACAATGCACTTCAGTTTTGATTTCTTTATCTCTTAACAAAACCTAAAAAATAACCTACATTCGACTGTCCATTTTCTGGTTACCTGAATCCTGACGTAATTACGCCTGCTTCGCCCGAATGCCATACTCATGGCGTCATCGACGGTGTCGGACACTGCATCCCCGACGATTTTAAAGACAGGCTTAGCCCACTGGGCAGCCCCCCATCTCTTCACCTTCTCGTAATCGTATGCCCGATCAAACTGCCCCGTTCCGACAGACAGCACCAGTAAATCTTCCACGCCTCCCACAGACGGAAACTCCTGCTTGTTATACAGAACATGCGTTATGGCCGCGGCAGTGGGATTGTTCATCACCAATCCCGCGTCGATTGCCGTGCAGGTGGTCTGCCCGTTGACGGAATTCATGAGCACGGGCTTGAAGAAACCGGGCGGCGCCGCCGCTGCCCGACATATTTCCCAGAGGCAGAAGTCGAAATTGTCAGTCTCGAGCGCGTCGGCGCGCGAGAAGAGGAACGGGGCGGCGCTGGACAGGTCGTAACAGGGAATCAAGAGGGGCTTCAGCGTGTCCTTCAGCGTCAAGCTCCGCCCGTTTTTGGCGGCAAACAGACGCTTGAACACGCGCTCCACGTTCTTGCCGGAGAACCGGGCGCCCGACGCCCGGAATTTACCCGCGAACCCTCCAGAAGCCGGCTTGAATATCCTGCGCCCCTCCTCAGCCAGCAGCCTCCACGCCTCCTCCGCCCGGCAGAGCGGGCGGCCGCTGCCGTCGTCGGTGAAGAGCATAGCGGCTATAAGCCCGCCGACGCCGGTGCCGATTGCCACGTCAAAGAAATCGGCAATTCGGGTGCCGGGAATGCCAGTTTTCTTCTGCAGGGCTTCTTCCAGATACGCCAGAGTGCGCGCCGCCACGATGCCTCGCATGCCACCGCCGTCGATGCTCAGAATGCGGATTTTTCCATTAGACGGCTTTTCGTTGATGAGCTCCTTCTCCCAGTCGCAGCCGAACAGAAAATTGTTCTCCAGCACAGAGAAGATCTGGTAGCTGAGCCTGCTGCTGTCGCAGCTCAGCTGGCTATGCCCGGCTTCGGATCCCAATACCATAATTCGATCTGTCGAAGAATCGTAATGCTAAAGACAGACGGATTGTCTCAAACTAGAAATCTAGAATTGATGTGGGTATTTTGAACCGCGTTGTGGTATTTATCTTGAGGAAGGCTAGGTATGAGTTGTGAGTTTGGCCGAATCCGTCACCATCAGACAGCATAACTCCAATGGCAATTCAACAAATCTTCCGCGAGCTTCATAGAAACTTAGCGATCCCCCCACCCAAGTAACAGGTGCAACTGTAAACTATTACCGAAGTTTCCTCTCGACTTGGCTTACAACTGGCAACAGCCGTCATGCGTTTTGCGTGATGCCTGCGTTCCGTTGTCTGTCATCTGATGGGTTAAAATCTTTATGGGAGGTAACTGGCTTCCCGTGAAAATATATCAGACAATTTAAGACAGCGTAGGAACAGGACCCACCGTCAGGCCTGGCCCGGCCACACTAAATTGAGCCGTAATGCCGGTCGTGTCGTGCTACAACGCCGTTGATGCAACGAAAAGGCATGAAATTGCCATGGATTGTAACAGAAAACTCTCACAAACATGAACATCGGCAAAAATAAAATGGAATAAGCTGGGATTTTCTGTTCAGGTAAACATGAAATTCATTATGTAATTTGAGTTTTACATTACGTAAGTTTCGTATGTATGGTAAATTTTATGTGGGGGCAAAGTTTCATATATGGTAGGATTTTGCTCTGTCATTTTAAAGTGATCGAGATATATGAAAAATCTATCAGAGCTCGGATCAAATATTAAGAGTTGGTAAAATAACTGTAATATAGAAGTCAATTAAGGTTGTTTTTTAATCCCTATTATTTTTGGTATTTTTATTGATAAGTTAGAGGATTGTTTGGAGAATACAGGATGTGTTGGGCCCAAATCTAACTAGTATAGTCATCAAGCTCCTTCTTTATGCTGATGATATTGTTCTTATAGAGTAGAGTCTCTATGACCTAGGTAAGCAACTAATAATTCTCAAAGACTTCTACTCTAGCATGGGCGTGACTATGAACACTAACAAAACAAAAGTTATGATAATTAAATCCAAAAGAATCACCTATTATACTTTTGTCATAAACAAAAGTATAGTAGGTGAATCATGGAATATCTTGGAATTTATATCCACCACAAGCTCAATTGAGACTTTAGTCTTGAAAAATGGATAAATGAAGGATGTAAAGATTATTATGGGCTTGCAAACAATTGTAAATCAAAGGACCTTTGGCTTTGGGATAAAAAATAAAATTCTCTCTCATTGTAGTCACTAGGACACTCGAATTATCTTATATGAATGTGAAGTTTGGGGTTGCACTATATCTAGAGAACTTCATAACTAATAATCTCAAAATTAAAGGCAATACACCCTATCTTATTCTCTTCATAGAGACAAACATTCCCCCCATTGAGATCATTGCTATGATTAGATACCTAACATACAAGAAAAAGATAAACAACATGGATGACACGAGACTTCCCAAAATTGCTTCAAACTCTAGCCAAAACCACGCATAGCTAAATCATTGGGGAATACAAGCCATCATGGTGAATACCTATAATATTACAAATATTATCACTTCTAAATTTAAGGAGAATATGTGGTGTGATAAAAAGATTAGTAGATAAAAGAAAATTAAGATACTACAAGGAGGTGGTCAACCCTAGAAAATCAAAAGTACCTCTCATTTTTAGAAGTGCAAAGAAGAAAATCAGCATTGCTAAAATATGAACAAACACTCACCAGCCAATACTCAAAACACCATGAGATGAAATAATTTATCATCTTTGTGACACTAAGGGTAAAAGATGAAGAACACTTCCTCTTAAATTGTCCTACCTATATTCAAATTAGATCCCAATTTAAAAATATTTACCACAATACAGACTTTCCTAACTTTTTAAATCATAAAACTATAATGATTTTGAAAAGCTTTTTTTCACTTATTTTTCCTAAATATTCAATTTTAAAGAAATCATCTTCTACAGACTAATAAAGTAAAAGAAAAACTATAAAATGAAAAAAAAAAAAAAAAAAAAAATATTGTAAGTGAAATGGTCAACAGTTTGATTGGTTGGTAAAGCTGTGTAAGGATACTTTCTCTTCGCGATTCAATTCTCTGAGTACATAGTACATTAGATAAGTCTTTATGAATAACCACGGTTACAAAAATAAGTTGAATTTGTTGAAAAAACAAGTTTTTTAATTTTAATGCGAATGTTTTTTTTTATTGAAGAGGATAAAGCAAATGTATTAAAGTAAAAAAAAAAAATTAGTAATAAAAATAATTATATATAAATTAGTAATAAAAAAATTATATATTGAAATTATTGGACCTCATTTAATAATTATATATATTGGAATTATTGAACTACATTTGATGTAGGTTATTCAAATTGTTTTGTAATTATTTAAATTTTGATGATTAAAGATTTATTGTGATTACAATTTACATTGTTCAATCAGTTTCACTAACTGGGGGTTGGTCAATTCCTAAAACTTCATGGGATGAAAAAGTGTGTCACTTTTGTGACATTAAGAAGGTTGAAAATAAAAAACAAGTTCTCTTAGATTGTTCAGCCTATATTCATATTAGATCTCATTTTCAAAATATTTGTATGGTGATCTTGGAAAGTTTCTCTTAATGCTTTTCCAGCACAGAAACAAATCTTGGAAAACTTCTCTTAATATTTTTCGAGCACAAAAACAAAATTCTAAAAAATTGCAAGTAATCATCATCATCAAACATAAACTTTGAAGAATAAATCTAAATTGATTAAAATCAATTTAAAATTATTGAAATTATAAATTTATTAATAAATTCGAAATATAAATATTAGTTTAGAATTACAATTTATGATGGTTGAAATTACTAATTTATATTTATCTAAAATTTAGATCGAATTATGAGGGAAAATCTGCGCAAAAAAGGGACTTATCACACCTTTGGATTAAGTACGATATTTTTTAAAGTAGAAATTCACAGATATCATGCCATTGATGAGAGTAGAAACTTATTGAAATATCTTTATTTAACATTGCCATTGGTTAAAATTTTGATAGTACGAAGTACAAGATAAGCACCGAGTCTAGTGATAAACAGAACTAGTATCTATGCTTGGACAATGATGGCATCGGCACAGCAGATTGGGTAGGTAACCCCTTCAATTATAGCAGAGTAAATAGACATTCAATTGTAGCAGAGAAATTAGACACGGCTACATTTAATTTAACCATTCAATTGTAGCAGAGAAATTAGACACGGCTACATTTAATTTTACCATTCAATTGTAGCAGAGAAATTAGACACGGCTACATTTAATTTTACCATTCAATTGTAGCAGAGAAATTAGACACGATTGTATTCAATTTAATAACCATTCAATTGCAGCAGAGAAATTAGACACTGTTATATTTAATTTAACCATTCAATTATGGGAGAGAAATTGGACACGATTATATTCAATTCAATTTAATGATTAGGAGAGGTCTATATTTATTGAAATTTTTTAGATTAATTAATTTTTTAATTAAAATTATAATTATACAATGAGTATGTGAAATTTAATGATAGAAGAATATTTTTAGTAGTGTACACAAAATCAATATTTAATATTACTAGCACAGCTGCGAGTTAGCGGCTGGTGAATGCCGAAAGCTAGAATGAGGTAGAGAATGAGAAATGAAACGTGCTGATAACTGAGGCAGATAGCGGCTGGTGAACGCCGAAAGCTAGAATGAGGTAGAGAATGAGAAATAAAACGCGTTGATAACTGAGGCAGATAACGAAACTCTGGGACAGTTGAAGAATTCCAAAATTTAATCATTTAAACGTGGCAATCATATGATGTTACAGTAATTTCTTAATATGATTAGGTAAATGTTAAAAAGTAAATAGGTTAATGGATGCATTTATAAATGCAAAGAAGTTATCAACAATAAATCTGACTCATTGGTTTTGGAGGACGACTAAGAATATGCCAGCATCTTGTTGGCAGCCAATTCGCATTTTTATCCTATCCTTATAAGCTGCCCACGCCAGTGTTTTGCAACCCTTGATTTTCGTCGCAATCTTTGAATAAAACGACACTATCTTTTTATACGTTTGCCCACTTGCCCTTGTTCTTGTTTTCACGACTGGAAGCGTGAAAACTTTGATTTCGAAGTCATATTAAAATCATCATTGGATTGTTGTGATCGTTCTTGTCGATATGCTCATTGTGTTTCCGATTTAATTATCATTATACAGTGGACAAGACCCCAAGATTCTTTACTCATTTGGCATTCTTTAATTGTTAATATGATTTCTTGAGATTGTGATTCAATCATTGATTTATTGGTGGCTTGATGTTTGATCGAGTTTGTGATGCATTGGTAGTTTGATTTATATAGTCATTCATCGATTACCTTGATACCTTGTTTTCATGAAAACACAATAGTGTTATGATTAGACCCTTGGTATAAATCATTTCATACAACACATATTTCATATAATCGAACCCTTGGTGTTGATTTCGAATAATTATTTTGGTTTTAAAACTATGCTAAAACTATTGCACGTGCAAATGTTTGGTTGACTTACCGTAGATTTTATTAATTGATTAAATGGCATGGTTTTTAACATATACAATAGTGATTTGAATCGTTATATGCGCCGTCGGTTGTACTGTGGGAAATGACTGTTTTGCATGGGCTGATATAGCTCCACCACCTTCGCACATTCTGTCATTAATGCTTTTCCCCACCGGGTCACCTCTGCTAGTTTTCGGGCAAGCCTGTGAGTTATCAACCCTGCGTATACTCTGTTCAAACCCTTACCCGTGCACCCTTCTCACCGTGTACTCCCGTCTGTGGCGCCTGTGGTGCGCATAGAGCTGAATGGTAGCCAAACTCTACTGCTATTCGATAATGCCCATAAGGATTTAGAAAACAGTGGTTGGCTGGTGTTTATACAGAGGTTCAAGGGTTTCAACCTTTCGGTTGCCCAACAATTCGCCCTCACCTTTGACGGGTGTAGGGCTAAAGTCGGTGACATACAGCTCGAGTTGAATGAAGAATTCATAAGCTCTACTACAGGACTAGCAGCTACAGGCCAAAGGTGGTTCAAAAACTCTAAAGTCGACGAGGTGCCATGGCCATTACTATTCGCATCACGAAAGGTTGTGTCCTGTGATAAAAGTATGCCTATTTCTACCCTCAAACCCACGTGGCACGATCTTTTGGTAATTGTTAAACAGTTCGTCACCTGTGAAGGTTGGTATGGCTTGGTATTTCTGTATCACCTATGGTTACTGATGATTTTCATGGGCTATCCTTTGAACATGCCGCATTACTTCTTGCGTAGTCTTTACAAGATGTCGAAGAAATTCAAACGTGAGAAGGCTAATAGCAACCTTTTTCATCACGGCTTAATTAAACTCATTATCGTCCACCATTTAAACCTTAGTGGCAATAATTGGCAAGCCTTTCTATCTATAAATGGCTTTGCTAATCCAGAGTCTGCTCAAATCGACAAGGTTGTAGTCAGTGAGACTTTGGCTGGACCAGCTGTGCCACTGCATATCCTTCTACCTCCTGTCAAACCCTCAGTTTGCCCTGATTTGGACCTACCTGATGCCTTGGTTAACCCGTGCGCTAAGGATGATATTAAGGTCGTTAAAAGACCTAGGAAGAAAAAAGAGAGTAGTAATACTACTGTCGATAGAAGGGGAAGAAAAATGCTCGATTGATATCGAGACTTGCCCAGAACAAACCTAAACAAAACATCGACCAAAAGACCATAGCACTGAGAGAGGACTCAGACTCCGATATTGAGCGTTTCCTAGCCGAGGAGTACCCCTATTCTCATGGTCTGTGCTTTAAATAACCCTATGACTATGTCTCTAACTTACCCCCGTACCTCAAAAACGATCCTAACTACCCGGGAATCAAGCTGCACAAGGAAACCCCTGGTATTCTGAACAAACCCTCGCCTGTGATGCCAAAGCCCGGGCAACCATCATGCATCCAATGTAATGCTTGGCTAGAGCGTTATTATACCGACATTCCCTTGTTGCAATCAAGAATCAAATCGTTAGAGGAGCAAGTTACAGTGCTGTCAAAAGAAAAAGACAGGCTTCAAGCTAATGATAAGAAACAAAAAACCACCAGTTCGATTGTCTTCAGGAACGTTGAAGCAGCAACGACCTTCGTCAATTCCAAATTATCATGACCGAGTTGTCTTCTGATTTTCCAAGTATGAATTTCAATATCAATTTTGTTTTCTGAGTTGTTTCAAATAAATATAACCGATTGGATTTGCTCTCTATAGCTCTCTTCGTTTTGATTCAAAATGATTCTGTTTCTCTCAGTTTACCAAGTCAATTTCGTTATGAATCATGAGTGGGAAATTTGTTTGCTAAACTCGGACACAACTACGATTTAGTTAATGAGATTTTATTATTCTCAGTTTAGTATAAATGATTGATTTGTTTTTTATTATGTTTGGCTTGTTTGTGAATCAATTTTGTTCGTTTGATTTAGGATAGTCGATTGGGTTTGATTTCGATTAGTTTCGTTTGTTTCTAATAGACTCAAAACAACCCTGTTGACTTTGATTTACTAGGAACGACTCTGTTTTGTATGGAATCAATATTCTCATTTGGATTTTGATTACACTCGACCTGTGCAAAAGATCTATTTGCTAAAAATCGTGTAGCTAGATATGATTTTGCATAATGATTGTGTCGGCTCCCAACTGTTTCGATTCGTTCATGTTTGATTTGATTTGTAAACGATTGCTGCGTGCTACGATTAGCATGATCGTTGGTATATGTTTGATATAGTTCCATTAATTTGAAATACGATCCTGTTGATTTCATTGTGATTCGACAATGATTTTGTTAATGGATGAGGCGACATAAACTATTGCATAAATGATTTTTTTAACCTGTTATAGTTTGTGTCGATTGAAACGGGTTCATGAAAATGATTTCATTGCTGTCGAATTATCTAAGCGATTCTGTTTACCCGAATTGGTGATAACAAATGTTGAACAGAGTGCATGTATCTCTGTTACCTTTCGATTGACCACGATTTCATTTGTTTCAAATTAGCATATAAGTTTTGATTTGAATGATTCGTCTGGTTTCCAATTAGCAACTAAATTTTTGTTTCATAGTTTGAATATAATTCTGTTAAGATTTGAATTGGTTTTGAAACGATTATGTGTTCAATTTAGACCAGCTACAGAATCACAA
>JZKD02S1672860.1:1168501-1207558 GCA_000966675.3 Picea glauca | reverse complement strand
TGCTTGTCACATAAATTTTGAATTATCTATCACACAAAAGGCAAATCCAGATGATCATATTATGTTGAGGAATTCGTCACCAAAACAGAGTAAGAGTTTTAAAGAAAGTGAAGAGGATTGTCTTGAGAATACCATTGTTGATTATCATAGTTCAAGAGATTCTTTTTATCTGCTTATTTTGGATTCATTTTATTCTTTATATCTTGATCTATTCCTAGATTCTGGTGGACTTGACATATTAACTACAACATCCTACTATTTTCCACCACAATCATATCCTTTCGATATGCTAAATTTTGGTGAAATCAATTCCAAACCTAACATTGATAAACTTGGATTTGATGCTTGTTCATTTTCATCACTCACATGGGAAGAGGACATGTTGCGAGATGATTTTACACAGTTTATTGTTGAAAAAGACAATGCACTATATTTTATGGAGATTAAACATTCTAAGTTGCATATTCGTTCTTTGGTTAGCTCGAATCTTAATGTTTATGCTTCACATTTTGAAATGATCAATCTCAACGAAGGAAACATTCAACCCAATGATCTAATTGATTACACAAATTCTCCTATGATAAGTTTCCCATTGATATATTCGTTTCATCAAAGTCATGGTTTGTATCCCCATTTTTGTGACAGGATCTTAGGATGGCTTGAATATTCTTATATAATTTTTTTTTATAATGAAGATAAAATTGTGCTTGCTTTATTTCTACCTAAGAATCTTGGAAGTAGGCGTGACATATTTCTTTTAGATCCTCCATGTGAAGAAATTAATGAGTACTTAGAGAACTGTCAAGAGGATGGGGCATTTCAGCCTTGGTTGATGGCTATTCCATTTCCTCATAATCTTGACAAGTTTTTCAAAACTACTTACACTCACCCATGCCATTATGACCCTTATCACGACAAGATTGCGCAATGGTTGGAGGATTCGTACAACAAGAATATCCAAGGAAATGGTAAGATCATGCTTACTTTGTTTTTAGATGATGATTATGAAGGTAAGTGTGATATGTTCCTGTCATTTGTTGATCTATTACCATTCTTATTAGTAATGGTTGATCTTGTTTCCGTTGCAGGATTAGAGTTACTCCGATGGCTACATTGGAAGCATGACTTCACGTAGTATCCTGATTCGTTAAATAGTTAGGGTAGGTTTAGGAATAGGTTTTCTTTCAGTTTGATTTCTCACTATTTCTCTTTGTAATAATGCAGTCATGAACGCAAGTTGGTGCACCATGAGAACCATAATACGACTGTTGTCAAGGAAGTCCCCTTGATCCTTTTTCTCTTTACTTTTAGTTGAACGTTTATTTTCAAAAACACAGTATCGTCATGAAAATCTTAAATGGAAAGTAAAGAGATAAATAAATCTAAATCAACCCTGACCCAAGGTACCATGAGTAGGACTGCTTTCCCATCATTCAGGATTTTCCTACTTTCTTTCAGTTTTCCAAGGGATTTGTTGCATGAGGTTTTCAGATGCACCTTCTGTACATATTTGTTTTTTGTTTTTGTTGTTTGGCTTTCTTTGCTTTCCAATTTTTTTTTCACTGGTGTGTTTTGATTTCTCCCTTATGCTTACTAGTTTTTTCTTTTGGAAATACACATACCTGAATTTTGGAACTGTTCAGACAAAGAAAAACAGAATTTTTTTTCAATGAAATGACTGCTAAAAAATTGTATAAACATCAATTACATACTTATGAAATTTACATTTGTGTTGAAGAGACTGTTGTTTGAAAGAAGTTAACTGATTTCGATCTGTGAGTGAAGCTTGTCACGATCATCCATTATCTTTTTACGCTGTCCATGTTCCTTAAAGGAACGACTCAGAAGGTGTCTCCCTAACTTTGAAGGTTGGTTTTGTAAATAAATCATCTCTGGATCTTAATGAACGACAGTTCTAAAAAATTCTGTTGAGGTCTGTAAAAAATATGTTTAAAATATCGTAATTTTCAGCGTCACCCCACTCAATCATATATCTTTAAAAAATTAAAACATAAAAGAGTTGTGGGAAGTGCTTGTAAACCCGCCAAGATGCTAAACAGGTCTGCTGGCAGCGAGTAAATGCATGCATGATGCCAAGACAACTTTGTCGGGGTACTGAACAGGCCCGCTGGCAGCGAAGCAATGCCAGGTATATGAAATTTTGCAAAAATGAGATAACTTGACCTTAAAATGTACTTTATTCTGATCCAGAACTTCTTAGCATGATACAAATATCAGAGTGGGTTAAATGGAAACCTTGTCGAGGCTATGGACACCTGCTGGCAGCAGTGGCTCTGTCAACAGTATTGGGGATTTCATCTTTAATATTGTGGCTTGCTTATCTTAAGATTGTTATCAGTTTTCATCCTTTAAGCACTGCTGGAATATTTGATAAACAATGATGTTTAAACAATTTTTTGGTTGTTGTTTTTGAGTTAGATTTTTTTCTCATTATCATAATCTGGATTTGTTCTTTTGGTAGAGATAACTGCTTCTACCAGTGTGTCGCCATTGTTGGCAGCCAATTCGCATTTTTATCCTATCCTTATAAGCTGCCCATGCCAGTGTTTTGCAACCCTTGATTTTCGTCGCAATCTTTGAATAAAACAACACTATCTTTTTATGTGTTTGCCCACTTGCCCTTGTTCTTGTTTTCACGACTGGAAGCGTGAAAACTTTGATTTCGAAGTCATATTAAAATCATCACCGGATTGTTGTGATCGTTTTTGTCGATATGCTCATTGCATTTCCAATTTAATTATCATTATACAGTTGACAAGACCCCAAGATTCTTTACTCATTTGGCATTCTTTAATTGTTAATATGATTTCTTGAGATTGTGATTCAATCATTGATTTATTGGTGGCTTGATGTTTGATTGAGTTTGTGATGCATTGGTAGTTTGATTTACATAGTCGTTCATCGATTACATTGATACATTGTTTTCATGAAAACACATTGGTGTTATGATTATACCCTTGGTATAAATCATTTCATACAACACATATTTCATATAATCGAACCCTTGGTGTTGATTTCGAATCATTATTTTGGTTTTAAAACTATGCTAAAACTATTGCACGTGCAAATGTTTGGTTGACTTACCGTAGATTTTATTAATTGATTAAATGGCATGGTTTTTAACATATACAATAGTGATTTGAATCGTTATATGTGTTGTCGGTTGTACTGTGGGAAATGACTGTTTTGCATGGGCTGATATAGCTCCACCACCTTCGCACATTCTGTCATTAATGCTTTTCCCCTATACCGGGTCACCTCTGCTAGTTTTTGGGCAAGCCTGTGAGTTATCAACCCTGCGTATACTTTGTTCAAACCCTTACCCGTGCACCCTGCTCACCATGTACTCCCGTCTATGGCACCTGTGGTGCGCATAGAGCCGAATGGTAGCCAAACTCTGCTGCTATTCGATAATGTCCGTAAGGATTTAGAAAATAGTGGTTGGCTAGTTTATACAGAGGTTCGAGGGTTTCAACCTTTCGGTTGCCCAACAATTCTCCCTCACCTTTGACGGGTGTAGGGCTAAAGTCGGTGACATACATCTTGAGATGAATGAAGAATTCATAAGCTCTGCTACAGAACTAGCAGCTACAGGCCAAAGGTGGTTCAAAAACTCTAAAGTCGACGAGGTGTCGTGGCCATTACTATCCGTATCACGAAAGGTTGTGTCCTGTGATAAAGGTATGCCTATTTCTACCCTCAAACCCAGGTGGCACGATCTTTTGGTAATTGTTAAACAGTTCGTGACCTGTGAAGGTGGGTATGGCTTGGTATTTCTGTATCACCTCCGGTTATTGATGATTTTCATGGGCTATCCTTTGAACATGCCGCATTACTTCTTGTGTAGTCTTTACAAGATGTCGAAGAAATTCAAACGTGAGAATTCTGATAGCAACCTTTTTCATCGCGGCTTAATTAAACTCATTATCGTCCACCATTTAAACCTTAGTGGCGATAATTGGCAAGCCTTTCTATCTAGAAATGGCTTTGCTAATCCAGAGTCTACTCAAATCGACAAGGCTGTAGTTAGTGAGACTTTGGCTGGACCAGTCGTGCCACTACATATCCTTCTACCCCCTGTCAAACCCTTAGTTTGCCCCGATTTGGACCTACCAGATGCCTTGGTTAACCCGTGTGCTAAGGATGATATTAAGGTCATTAAAAGACCTGGGAAGAAGAAAGATAGCAGTAATACTACTGTCGACAGAAGGGGGAAGAAAAATGCTCAATTGATATTGAGACTTGCCCAGAACAAACCTAAACAAAACATCGACCAAAATCCCATAGCGCTGAGCGAGGACTCGGACTCCGATATCGAGCGTTTCCTAGCTGAGGAGTACCCCTATTCTCATGTCCTGTGCTCTAAAGAACCCTATGACTATGTCTCTAACTTACCCCCGTGCCTCAAAAACGATCCTAACTACCCGGGAATCAAGCTGCACAAGGAAACCCCTAGTAATTTGAACAAACCCTCGCCTGTGATGCCAAAGCCCGGGCAACCATCATGCATCAAATGTAATTCTTGGCTAGAGCGTTATTATACCGACATTCCCTTGTTGTAATCAAGAATCAAATTGTTAGAGGAGCAAGTTACAGTGCTGTCAAAAGAAAAAGACAGGCTTCAAGCTAATGACAGGAAACAAAAAACCATCGGTTCGATGTCTTCAGGAACGTCGAAGCAGCAACGGCCTTCGTCAATTCCAAATTATCATGACCGAGTTGTCTTCTGATTGTCTAGGTATGAATTTCAATATCAATTTTGTTTTTTGAGTTGTTTCGAATAAATATAACCGATTGGATTTGCTTTCTATAGCTCTGTTCGTTTTGATTCAAAATGATTATGTTTCTCTCAGTTTACCAAGTCAATTTCATTATGAATCATGAGTGGGAAATTTGTTTGCTAAACTCAGACACAATTACGATTTAGTTAATGAGATTTTATTATTCTCAGTTTAGTATAAATGATTGATTTGTTTTTTATTATGTTTAGCTTGTTTGTGAATCAATTCTGTTCGTTTGATTTAGGATAGTTGATTGGGTTTGATTTCGATTAGTTTCATTTGTTTCTAATAGACTCAAAACAACCCTGTTGACTTCGATTTACCAGGAACGACTCTGTTTTGTATGTAATCAATATTCTCGTTTGGATTTTGATTACACTTGACCTGTGTAAAAGATCTATTTGCTAAAAATTGTGTAGCTAGATATGATTTTGCATAACGATTGTGTCGGCTCCCAACTATTTCGATTCATTCCTGTTTGATTTGATTTGTAAACGATTGCTGCGTGCTACGATTAGCATGATCGTTGGTATATGTTTGATATAGTTCCATTAATTTGAAATACGATCCTGTTGATTTCGTTGTGATTCGACAATGATTTTGTTAATGGATGAGGCGACATAAACTATTGCATAAATGATTTGTTTAACCTGTTATAGTTTGTGTCAATTGAAATGGGTTCATGAAAATGATTTCATTGCTGTTGAATTATCTAAGCGATTCTGTTTACCCGAATTGGTGATAACAAATGTTAAACAGAGTGCATGTATTTATGTTACCTTTCGATTGACCACGATTTCATTTGTTTCAAATTAGCATATAATTTTTGATTTGAATGATTCGTTTGGTTTCCAATTAGCAACTAAATTTTTGTTTCATAGTTTGAATATAATTCTGTTAAGATTTGAATTGGTTTTGAAATGATTTTGTGTTCAATTTAGACCAGCTACAGAATCGCAAGATTCTGTAGCTGGTCTTAAAAATTAGATTTTTGTCAATTTTGTCAATAAAATATACTCTAATCTCGTCTATTCTTGTCCTCTTTCAGGTGCATACGAATTACAATGATCAATTGGGCATGTTGTAGCAGTTTAGGAGATATTTTTGTGATGTAGTTTTTATTTTAAGTTGTTAGTTTGAGTCAGAAATAGAGACTGGGATATTATCCCCAGATTTTTGTAAACTGTTTTGATAATTCCCACAGGGATGTTTTACCCTGTGGGAAGTCTTTAAATACTTGTTATTTTTTGTAAAAACCATCATCATGACTGTTGGGAGAACCAGACTATGGATTTATAATAATACATTACTGAGATGAAAGTTGATGTTTTGTAACAGCTTTAGTTTTCAATATATCAAACTTTTATTTCAAGTTTTTCTTCATATCAATTTGCAATTAATTATCGACTACTTTAACTATCGTAATGCGTTGCAGGTTGATGTGATTTGGTCTACATGTTGTCCATATCTGATCTCTCTTATTTAAAAATACAACAATTACTCTATTTCAATTTAATGAATACATGTTTATCTTTTTCGTTAATTAAATTGTTTTGTACAAATTTTGCATAAGGATTTATCTGACTGCGATATTTTGTAAATTATAAGATTGTTGTAATTTTTTATGTCTTGTTTGTCCTATTATCGATATTTGGAGAGCACAGCTGCTTCCTGTTTATGAGAAGCTCGTGGAGAATCTGGTGTGGGTTTTCTCCCACCAAATAGCTATATCAACTATTGCATACAGGACAAACCTGAAGCGTTACTTCAGGTCAGCTTGTTATTTGTTATTTGATAGTTAGTTTATTAGTATAATTTAAGAAGTTTAGATATATATATAGATAGATAGATAGATAGATAGATAGATAGATAGAGTTATTATTTTAGTTGCTTAGTTTAGACAGTTTTTATTTAATTTCTTTCTTATAAAATTATAAAATTAAAAAAACAATAGTTTCGCTGTCTTAGGACAATTTGCCAATGATTTTTGCAGGTTTTCATTTAAATCTGTAATCTGTAAATATTGTATATTTGTAACTAGGTCTAATTCTGTTGATAATTGAACACTTAATTTTATAGAATTATAGTTGTATGATTTAAGTAATAGATTGTATATATGTACCTTAGATTTGCTTATTAGTTTGCTTTAATTATTGTTTTCATTTAGATTAGTTCCTTAGTGTAGTTTTCTTTTGTTTTCCTAGGACTTAGATCGGTTAACAGAGCCGCTAAACCCGTCAGGGTGGTTCATCCCAAACGACTTGTGTTATTTAGACAACCCTAGACCGGATCCACTCTTCCAGTTGGCGAGCGTTCAATTTCGCCCGTCAACACATGTTCAACGCATAACCATCAGATTAGAATTTAAGATTAAAAGATCATTAATTATACCCATCTCTTATAGGTATACGCCTTTGGCGTAATTAACACAACCATATAATTGTGATTAATAATCAAAGCAAACGATAACAACAATTTTTTTTCTTAACAAGTCATAGCACAACTGAACAATAAAGAGAAGCTTGTCAACATTCACGACACTGAGGATTACCACGTCCCCATGACAAGGTTCAGATGAGAAAATGAGTTGCAGTAAATAAAAACCTCCCCATGGCAAGGTTCAGATGAGAAAATTTTTACTTAAAAAAAACCCTCCATATGGCTAGTGGTGGTAAAGTGGTAAAGAAACGAAGTTGGCATAATTATAAATGGCCATGTGGTAAAGAAGCGGTTCACCTGGCAAACTCCATGCACCAATAAAAAAATTGGAAGTTAATGACACCAATCACCAAAAAAAGGCAGTTTAAAACCTAAACTCATTCCACTCATTATAAAAAAAAATCTAGGAGCAATAAATAAGGAGGGTTTATTATGTTAATCATTCTTTTTAATAACGAATTGACATGCTTTGTGATGCAAGGAAGTTAATGGTTGAAATTTTATCTTTTAATGTGTAACTATTTAATAACAAACTGACATGCTTTGTCATGCAAGGAAGTTAATGATTGAAATCTTACCTTTTAATGTGTAACGATTTAATAACATACTGACATGCTTTATCATGCAAGAAAGTTAATGATTAAAATCTCACCCTTTAGTTTGTGAAGATGAAGAATATTAACCCTCCCCCTGTCCCTGTCATTCTGTCCTAGCTCGATTGCTTGTAACGTCTAAACTACAACCACAGGTTAAGTGGCTGAGCTAGTAACCATTCAATTGTAACAGAGAAATTAGAAACGGCTATATTTAATTTAACCATTGAATTGTAGCAGAGAAATTAGACACGATTGTACTCAATTTAACCAGGCCACGTATTTCACTTAATTGCTGAATAAAAGTTGTGCAGCCAGTTCGTTCACTCAATAACAATCACCTTACGAGAACATCTTTGTTTTTATTTCTTTTGAACGTCCTTTCACTCAGAGAAAGAGAACAGGTTTCGAGAAAGATTTGAAAAAAAACGTCCATTTCCACTTAACCTTTTGAATAAATTTTATTCCATCAAAAATAAATTTGAAAGGTATTTCTTCTCCACAGTGATAAACCAGAAGCAACATTGACATTATGATCCACTGTGAAATCCTCGACATTATTAGAAATTTCTTCATAGATATTGTCACTTAAAATTCATAGATATTGTTATTTAAAATTCATAAATAAATAGGATGTAAATTTGATTTATATGATCCTTGGTCAGTTTTGTTTTGGGTGATATTATCTGGTTAATTTTGATTAAAATCTGATAAAAAATTGTTGGATCTGCAGATTTTTTAATGGGTTAAATTTTTATAATTGGAATATCTCAAAAAAATTTCACTTTTTCTCATCCATCTGAATTCATGTAAATATTCATAAATTCAATTTAAATAACAACAAACTATTTTTCTCAAATTTAAACAAAACAAGTTTTGACAACACCCTTCCCTTAAAGACAACAACTCACAATTTATTTACATTAACTATTACATACAGAGAGGTTGGCCAGATTTCAGAGATCAAATTTCAAACATTGATATAAAGTGAGGTACCGGACGGGTTATAAAAGACAACTTACCATTTATTTACATGAACTATTATATACATAAAAGTTGGTAAGATTGTCAAATGTCAAACCCAGATATAAATTCAGGTACTGGACAGGATAAGCATGCAGGGTGGCTGTAGTGAGGCCCGCCATTAACGAAAGGTCGCATTACGTCCGACGCTAACCGACGACCTTCACCGACAAATTGATTTTATACAATTTAGTCAACCCGTCGGCCTCTTCCATCATTTAAAGCATAGTATCCTGAAGAAAATTGACGGATTTTGAGAACGAAGGGGCGGGATTTGCATTGGATCCATGGCACACAGCGGGACATAAGTTGTTACGTGTAACAGATTATATGGCCAGGTCAACCGTTCAGTTCGCATTTGATATGACAGAAACTCCGACAGCGCCGACGACCCACTGTAATGGAATCTTGACCAACCGTCGTCGGTAGTTTGACGCCGAGGTAATATTTGTTTTGGACACTCTGATTAAATTTTCAGGAGGTAGTTTAATTGTTTTAGGTTGTTTTTTTATCATTTTTTTTTTTAATTTTGTTTGAAATTTGATGAAAATTTGTTGGATTTACAAAGTTGATTGGTTAATTTTGTATAATCTTAAAGTTTTAAGGATTTATGATTTTTTACATATTAACGAAATTCCAACTAAAAAATCAAAACAGAAAATAATTAAACAACACCATTTTCTAATAATGAATGTGATTTAGACAAACAAACACCTATCCTGTTATAACACTATGATTTAAAATTAAATTGACCTTATATGGATTTTACCATTTTTTACTTTTCTCACTACAACAATTACATAAAAACCAATCTAAAAGACAGGTTATCAGACTACAGATCTTACGATTTTTTTTCAATGCTACAGTGTAAAATCCATCACATAAAACAATCCTAAAAGAGAAGTTATCGAAGTCCCATAAAACAATCCTAAAAGAGAGGTTATCGAAGTTCAAGAATATTTCTTATTGGCAAAAAGTCATTTCAATCACTACAACACATACTTCTTCATTGATACTACTTTTTAAAAGTATGTCGTGCCATTGAGAAATTGACAAAAAATTATGGAAGCTTGGATATGAGATTCTATTGCGAAAAAGCTTTGGAAGGTTAATTGGATAATCATAAAGTCAAATAAAAGCGTCATTCCCTTCTTGTTATAATTTGTGGAATTTATGGTGGGCAAGAAACAAAGTCATTTTTTAAAGAATGGTTTGAACTTTTTTTTAGGATTTTATAAAATTTATCACATAGAAAGATTCATAAATGGAATTCCTAAATGGTCAAAGTTGAGCTAAGAGGTTTTTTTTAATGGTGCATCAACATGAAACCCATGTAATAGTGGAGCAAGATCTTATGGTTGAATGGAAATAAATTGATAATTTTGAGGGATGGAAGTAAATAGGGCACAAACAATGAAGTTAAGCTAACGGTGACCATAATATTGATGACACTAATTTCAAAGAAATAAGTGGAGGGGATTCTAGTCTATATGGACTTAATGTTGTTAATTTATGAATAGAGTTAGGTAAGGAATGCTACTTATAAAGAAAAGATTGATAGGGCTAATGTGACATCCTAGTTAAGCATAAACTAGATGGGAGGGTTCTCACTTCATGAAATTTCTCTCCAAATTCTTTTAAGATTATTCAAATATCAATTTGCAATGCATTAGCAACAAAATTATTACATACCTAAGTTTGTTTTCCTTGGTTGAGACTAGTCCTCCAATGCAGAACAATAAATGTGGGGAAATCACAGCTGATGTTCTACCCAACCAATAAGGCGGATAAAACCAGATGATGCCCCATGAGAAGGGCTTAGCTCCATGAGAACACAAGGAAACATTATCTAAGTCTCTCATTGAACAAATACACTTTGTTCAACAAATGGCAATGGTGGGTCACATAAATCTAATTGAGTAGATCAATTGTGTGGCGGAAAGGCCTTTGGCTTACTACACCACCATACCTCTTAGGTTTATGGTATGAAAGAACATTTCCACTCATGCTCCTAGTATCATAGTACCTCCAACAATGGAGTTCTTCCAATCAAGTGCCAAAATCAATATTGGTCTTTAGTACCCTGCTCAAATGAGGTACACCCCCAATCCTCCTCTTTCCCACATAGAAAACACTAGAGTAGTATTTAGACTACTCCACTAATAACTGATTAATGACCATTCTTCTTTCTAAAGACAACCACCAACAATAATCCCAGCCAACCCCTTTCCTAAAGACCTTCCTCCTATTTTCTATTCCCCCAAAAAAGTAACAACAATTTTCCAAGAAAACTCTTCACCTTCCAAACTTCCCTTTCCAACCACCATTCTAAGATCTTTTACCATACCTCAATAGGCTTTGGGTGAAATTAAGGTGAGGTTTAAGAATACTTTCGTTATAAAATTAGTTGTTTAGTATATGAAACCCTAACCCCTTGTGATGTACCCTTCCAATTGATCATAATGGAGGATGACTCAATAGCCTATATGACTCCCATAGGCTATAGTCAACAAGGAAAAAGGGATTCAAGGAGGTTTATTTGGTATCAATCCCTAAAGTGACATTAAATAAAATAAATAATTACATTTAAATGAAATTGGAGGCAAATTAAGTGAGGGTTTGATTTGGTCAAAAAGAGGGAAATATCTAGAAGGGTCGAAGGAAGGATCAATAGAGAGGTAACCCCTCTCTTTGACATTATGATCTGATTATCTCTTGTATGGTGCTCTTGGAGCCATTGTTTCGTTAGGGTTTAACAAAACCCTTCCATTGTTGGTTTGGTTTCAATGGTGCAATATCCACCCTAGCTAGGCAAGGAGGAGGATCAAACTGAGATATTCACTTGATTTACATTGTGAGACTTGGATTCTTCTTGGAGAAAGAGTTTGGAGTTGTATCGACTTACACAGGGAATTCACGACAATTCTTGGAGGATATTGGGCGTATATTCTACAGGTGACAGGAGGGTTTCAGAGTAACAATAAAATAAGGCATCCCTGTGGGTTGAGTACGAAGTGTCCCACGAGGATCCACGTGTTTCCCAGACTCATCCTGTGAGGCCCTGATGACCCAGAGTTGCAGTTATGGTGGTCGAATCGCAGTAGTAGAGGTGTTCAGTAGTAGATCGAGACCGCACTGGTGAGGGACAATAGTTAGAGGAGGATTCCTCACTATTTGAGGAGATTTGACATCATCAGGAGGTTCTTATTTGTTCTTTGTCATTAGATACTTGTTGACGGACGAAATTGACCGCTCGTCAACTGGAGAAGTGGATCCGGTCCGAGGTTGTCTAAATAACCCAAGCCGTTTGGGATGATCCACCCTGACGGGTTTAGCGGCTCCGTTGGCCGATCTAAGTCCTAGGAAAATGAAATAAAATATAAACTAAGAAAAACTAATCTAAGTGGGAAAAGCATCTACAACAAAACTATATACAAATCTAAAACAAATACATACAATTTACTAACTGATATCATAAAACAATAATTCTACTTAATTAAATGTTCAGCTGTCAACACAATTAAATCTTAATCACAAATGTACAATATTTACAGATTACAGATTTTAAATGAAAACCTGCAAAAATCATTTGTAAACTGTCCTATGACAGCAAAACTATTGTTTTTTGATCTTTATAATTTTATGAGAAAGAAATAAAATGAAAACTATCTAAGCTGAGCAATTAAAATAATAATCCTAACTATAAATCTGAACTATATATATATCTATCTAAACTACTTAAATAACACTAATAAACTAACCTGTAATAATGCTTTCCAATTTGTCCCGTGCAAAGTATTTGATTCAGCTGTTCGATGGGAGGAAACCCGCATCAGATTTTCCACAAGCTTCTTGTAAACAGGAAGCAACAGTGCTCTTTGAATATAAATGATAGGACAAACAAGACATAAAACTTAAAACAATCTTAAGATTTACAAATCATCACATTTAGATAAACCCGTATGCGAAGATTAAACAAAATGATTCATTTAACGAAGAAGATAAACCTTTAATTCATTAAATTGAAACAAAATAATTGTTGTACTTTAAAACAAGAGACAGTCAGATATGGACAACACATAAACCAAATCACATCAACCTGCAACGAATTATGATAGCTAAAGTAGTCGATAATTGATTGCAAACTGATATGAAGAAAACTTGAAATAAAAGTTTGATATATTGAAAGCTAAAGTTGTTACAAAACATCAACTTTCATTCCAGTTTGTATCCTCATAAGTCCAAAGTCTTTCTTCTCCCAATAGTGATGATGATGGCTTCATTACAAAAATAAATGAGTTTATAAAGGCCACAGGGTAAAACATCCCTGTGGGAAATATCAAAATAGTTTACAAAAAATCTAGGAATAATCTCCCAAGTCTCTATTTCTGACTTAAGCTAACAACCTAAAACAAAACTATATCACAAAAGCATCTTCTAAACTGCCATGGCATGTCCAATTTGCCATTGAAATTCGTAGGTACCTGCAAGTGGACAAAAATAAAGAAGTTTAGATAATGTTTTATTGGTAAAATTAACAAAAATCTAAATTTTATGACTAGCTAACAGAATCAAATGATTCTGTAGTTGGTCATATTTGCAAACAGAATTATTTTAAGTCAATCGAAATGATAACAGAAATATATTCAAACTATTAAACAAATCTTTAATTGATAATTGAAAACAAAGCGAATCATTTAAACCAAAACTTATATGCTAATTGACAGCAAACGAAATCGTGTTTGAATCTATTTCAATCGAAACAGACCCTAAACGAATATCAAGCAAATCTCTGGTAAAAATTCAATATAGACATAATATTTCAATCCAACACTCAACAGAATTGTTTAAATCCAAACTAACAGAGCCGTATCAAATCTAACATTGAATCCATCGCATTATACAAATGACTATGCTAATTTAGACGTACAGAATCATTTCAGAATCAAACCAAAAGAAATGAATCGAACTAATTTAGGGCCGACTAATGCTAAATCGTATCAATCAAAACATAGCTGTGTCCGATTTTAGCAAACAAATCTTGTGTACAGGTCGAATGCAATCATAATCCAGAACGAAAATATTTATTCAAAACAAAACATAATCGTTTCTTGAATCTATTCGAACAGAACCAAACGAAAGCAAACCCAATCGGCTACCCCAACTCAAAAACAATTCAATCGTTTATACTAATCTGAGACCAATAAAATCGCATTATCCAAATCATAGCTATATTTGATTTTAGCAAAACGAATCGATGCAAACAAAATAGTTTATGCTAATTCCAAACGAAATCTTTCATGCTAATTCAAATAGAAAAACAAAATCATTTTTGGTAATTGGAAGTAAATAGAATTGTTTTTAATCTATTCAAGCAAACAAAACTAATCGGCTATGCTAGTTGAAACCAAATCATACAAAATCAATGTGGAAAAAACCATACCTGGGTTGTAGGAAAACAACTCGGTCAGGATAACTTTGAATTTACAAAGGCCATAGCTGACTCAACATTTCTGAAGACAATTGAACCGGTGGTTTTTTGTTTCTTCTCGTTGGCTTGTAGCCTGTCATTCTTTTTTGATAGCACAGTAAATCGTTCCTCTAATGATTTAATCTTAGATTGCAACAGGGGAACATCCGTGTAATAACGTTCAAGCCAGGAATCGCATTGGGTACATGGTGATTGATCGGGCTTTGGCATCACAGGCGAGGGTTCTTTCAAGTTACCTAGGGTGTCACTATGAAGCTTAATTCCCGGAAATTCAGGATCGTTCTTGAGGCATGGAGGTAAGTTGGAAAAATAGTCATAGGGTTCCATAGAGCAGAGGCCATGAGAATAGGGGTATTCCTCAGCTAGGAAACGTTCAATCTCAGAGTCTGAGTCCTCGCTCAGGACGATAGATTTTTGGTCAATGCTTTGCTTAGGCTTGTTCTGAGCACATCTCGATATCCATCGTGCATTTTTCTTTCCCTTACTGTTGACACCAGTCTCACCTTTGCCTTTCTTCCTGATAGGCCTTTTGACGGCCTTAGTATTGTCTTTAGCACACGGGTCGGCTATGGTATTGGGTAGGTCCAAGTCGGGGCAATTCGAGGGTTTGACAGGGGGTAAAAGGGTAGGAGGTGGCATGGGTAGCTCAACTAGTGTTTCAATAACCACATACTTATCCACTTGGACGTACTCGGGAGTGGCAAAGCCATTCCTAGATAGGAAGGCTTGCCAACAGTCACCACTAAGGCTCAGATGATGAACGATAATGACTTTGATCAAGCAGTGATGGAAAAGGCTTCTATCATCCTTCTCACGCTTAAATCGCTTGGACATCTTGTACAGACTACGTAAAAGATAATGTGGCATATTCAGAGGGTAGTCTATAAAATTCATCAATAACCGAAGATGATACAGAAATACCAAGCCATAACGACCTTCGCAGGTCACAAACTGCTTAACAATTTCCAAAAGATCATGCCACCTGGGTTTGAGGGCAGTGACAGGCATTCCTCTATCACAACTAACAATCTTTCTTGATGTGAATAGAAGCGGCCACGACACCTCGTCCACTTTGGAATTTTTGAACCACCTTTGCCCTGTAGCTGGTAGTCCTGTAACTGAGTTTAGGAATTCCTCATTTAGCTCGAGCTGTATGTCTCTGACCTTAGCCCTACATCCGTCAAAGGTGAGGGTGAACTGTTGGGCAACCGAAAGGTTGAAACCCTCAAATCTTTGGATAAACACCATCCAGCCACTATTTTTCAAATCCTCACGAGCATTGTTGAATAACAACAGAGTTTGGATACCATTTGGTTCTATGCGCACCATAGGTGCCATAGAACAGAATACACAGTGAGCAGGGTAAACAGTCAAGGGTTTGGACAGGGTATACGCCGGACCAATAGCTCACAGGCTTCCCCGAAAACCAACAGAGGTAACCCGGGAAGAAGGCAGGCATTAATGCCTAAGTGTGCGAGGGTGATGGAACAAAATCAACCCATGCAAAATAGTCATATCCAACGTACAACCGACGGCGCATATGGTGATTCAAATCACTATTGCAATGTGTTAAAAGTAATGCCAATAACCATTGAAAACTTATGATAAGTAAACCCGAATATTTGCACAAGCATAATGTTTGCATGATTTAAAACCAAAACAATGTTTCGAATATAGCACCAAGGATTCGATCATTAAAGGTATGCTTTGTATAAAACCATTGAATTAAGGGTCTAATCGCCATATTTTTTTTGTAAATAAAAGGTTGGATCCTATTGTATTAATATCGGCAAAAAACATATATGTAGGTGGTGCCAGCTGTCCCGCCTAAGCAGGAAACCGGGACAGTTGGGCATCCATGTCCAAGTATCTTCCTGTTTGCAGAGTAAACAAAAGTCGTCCAAGATGTCTCTGCTACGTCCCGCCCGAAGGAAACCGGGACGAGCAGGCCAAGTCCTAAAAATGATGCTATTGTCTAGAGCTAAGAGACAATTATATTTATCTAGCCTAAGGCGTAAACTGAAATAACTGAACCAAAAACAAAGTCTGGGACTGCATATCAGATAACCTCTGAGCTCGGGTGTGTGTCGTCGACCATTGCTGAGTGCTTCCATCGTGCAGGAAAGGCGTAGACTCTGGCGCAAGTCGGGCATTGCTTCTTTGGTGTGGCTCTCGAGTGCGCTGTGAAGAACATGTCGAGGCGCTGCTCGAATCTTGCCATGCGGAAGACTTGGTCCTCAAGCAGATTCCTCATCTCAAAGAGGAGATTGAGATAATCCCAGTCCGTTGAAGTTTGCTGCTCTGGCCGATTGCTGTCCCCGCGCTCCTCTGTGGTGGCCGCTCTTCCGCCTTGCTCGTTGGGTGCCTCTGCTTCCCTGGTGGGCTCGGGGGGAGGTTCTTCCACCACATAGCAGGGTGAGTAAGGTCTTTCGTCACCTGTGATGCCCCCTACCGGTTGCGAAGGACCATCCAAGCCAAAAGACGTGCACGGGTGCCAATTTACAGGTGCGGCGAACAGGGTGTGCTCCGGATGCTTTCCTGAACCTCCTGCCGGAATCCTTTCCTCACCGAACGCTCTTGGAGGCCTCCTGAGCTTCTGTCTGCGTCTTCTGGTGGCCATTGCCATTGCCCTTTCAAAAGTTTCCTTTCGTTTACGGCGCGACTGCGTAGCATACCAAGCCGCCCGCCGTCGCGACCTGCCTCTAATTCTTGGCATGTTGCAGTCCCGATGAATGCTCCCAGAGCTCTCAGTTGGAGTCGCAAAATGAGAAAATCGACCGTGGTGCTGGTGCGCCTGGGTGTTCGAGGGCAGCCGACTGCCAAGACTACCGACTCGTATAATGAACGCTGAAGCGGTGGCTATGGCTATGACCGCATCCATCTTTTCCGCCATTAAAACCCACTGGTTGGTGCTGGTACTCATCACTTGCGCGAGGGGTCTCAGCCCTTGAATGCTCCTGCATGTGTGCATGGCTCGTTAATGGGCAAGTTGACAGGAGCCGGTGGATGTATTAACTTCACGTCCCGACTCCCCTCCACGCGGCTGCATTGCCCTCCCTGTCACCCCATCCGGGGAGTGGAGATCCCTGTTGGCCAGAGATTGACACGAGGTGAGGATCTCTGGAGCTGGTGAGCCCAGGCCGTCCCAGCAAAGGCGTTCCTCGCCCGTTTCAACAGCCTCATTTGCTAATTTGTCAGCCACTTTGTTCGCGTCTCGTTTCACATGGGAAGTGATGATGCTGAGATGCGGGTGGAGGTGATGTTTGAAGTCTGCTAGCAAGCTGTGGAGTCTCCAGCTTGGTGAGATCCTTTCGGGATTGCACCCATGCAGAATTTTCGTGGCTAGCCTTATAATGATTTGTGAATCTCCTTCCAGTATTAGCCTGTGATGGCCTTTGTCGATGGCCGTTTGGAGTCCTCGCAGGAGTCCTGTTAGCTCAGCTACATTATTGGTCGTTTCGCCAAGGGAGCCAGCTTCCAAGCCCAGGATTGCCCCATCTGCGTTCCTGAGCACTACCCCGTAACCGGCCGGTCCTGGGTTACCTTTGGAGGCTCCATCAAAGTTCACTTTGATGAAGTGTGTTGGAGGGGGGGTCCAGCTTGTTGGACTGGCAGGTGGGCTCAAGTTGCCTTTTTGCTTTGGTAGGTTGCTTGCTATGGGCAACCAATTTTGAAGAATGCTTTTCTCCTCTGGCCTGCATTTCTGATCCTCATCTGTCCAGGGCTTGCTTCTAGTTGTTTCTTTTATTAGAGATTTGACTTTCTCCCAAGTGGCTTTAGGTGAGGAGGGTTGAGAGTGAAATATTCTCTTGTTGCGTTCCTTCCAGATTTGCCAGAGTGTGAATCCGAGAAGTAGCGTCCAAATGTGGTTTAAGATGGGGTTGTTGAAGGAGATGTTGTCCCAGTTCTCAATCGTGTCGTTGGTGCTGCCCCGACTCCTGCTGGACTTGCGCATTAGTTGCGCCCCATAGTCCCAAACCTATTGGCTGTAGTGACAGCCATTGAAGAGATGCTCTTTGGTTTCCTCGTGTTGTAGACAAAGCACGCAACAGGATGGTCCGATAAAGACTTTCTTTTGGAGGTTGTCCCAAGTCAGGGTTCAGTTGTGCACTACTAGCCACAGGAATGTGGAGATCTTAGGCCAGAGAACGGGGTTCCAAACTCGGCTCCATATGTGTTCTCTCCTCTCTTCCTGTTGGTTTCCTTGCAGTGAGTAAGCTTCCTTGACGGCGAAGGTGTCGCTCGGGGTGTATCCCCATCTCAATATGTTTGATCCTTCCCTGTACAGTATTTTCTGGTTGGTGGCCTGAATTTGCCAGCTCTGGAGGTTGATATTTTCGGGGACTCCAAGCTCCTGATGTGAGAGTTTCCATTGACGCCATCTCTGCTGCTGGATTTGTCCAGTCCATAGGTCCTTGACCATTAGAGGGGTGTTCTGATGAAGCGCCCTCTTGAGGTCGCCTAATTCTTCCATTGAGTCCAGTGATTTCAGCTGCTGCCATGAGTCTTGCCAGAAGAGCGCATTGCCTCCATCCCTTAATTCCCAGAAGGCGTGGTTCTGCACCAAAGTGCGGTTTTGCCAGGCGGTGTTCCAAATGTTGGAACCTTGCATGCGATTGTTATGGCGGATTAGCTGATCTTCTGGGGTGTGAGGGGCATATTTGCGATGCCATAGTTGAGCCCAGGCTGCTGAGGGGTTTTTCAGCCACCTCCACCAGATTTTAGCCCCCATCACTTGATTTAGTTTGCCAGGGTCGCGAAGCCCTAGTCCTCCTTGACTTTTTGGCGTGCAGAGCCTGTCCCAGTTGACTAGAGCCCATTTTTTGTTGGGTTGAAGGCCTTGCCAAAGAAAATTTCTCTGCAGGGTTCGAATTGCCTTGATGACTTTCTTGGGAGCCGCCAGGGCGGTGAAGAGGTAAGTGGGTAAGGCTTGCAGGACGGACTTGAGGAGGACCAATCTGGAGGCTAAATTCAAAGGTCAAAAGGTCCAGTTGCGCAGTCTAATGGAAATGGAGAGGAGAAGGCTGTCCCAGGAGATGGAAGAAGCCGCGGCTCCTGTGAGTGGCACGCCGAGGTAGTTGGACGAAAGGGAGCTCCTGGGTATCCCCAGAAGTCTGGAAATATGCCGCTGGACAGGGACCAGAGTGTTGAAGAAGTATAACTTGGATTTGTCTAGATTAAGCGTCATGCCGGAGGATTCAGAGAAATCGGAGAGTATGGAGTTTAGCTTGGTGGCTTCCTGGACAGAGGGTGAGTTCAAGAGGAGGGTGTCATCCACAAATTGGCTATGCGAAGGTGCAGGTTGAACGTTGTGAAGGGGGAGGCCTTTGAGGGTTCCCTCGTTGATTGTTGCTTTGATGTAACGACCCATCCCTTCCGCTAGAAGCACAAAGAGAAAAGGGGATAGGGGATCCCCTTGTCGGATTCCTCTAGATGGCGAGAAGGGTGCGGAGGGCACACCATTGACGAGAATAGAAAAAAAGGTTGAAGAGATAAGGTTTAAGATCCAGCTTACCCAGCCTTGGTCAAAGCCAAAGGAGGTGAGGACTGCCCGGATGTAATGCCAACTTGCTCGATCGAAAGATTTTGAAAGGTCAAGTTTAATGAGCATACCTGGAGTTCTGGAGGTCTTGAGGGAATGTATGATCTCATGAGCCAAGATGACACTGTCCATAATTTGGCGTCCTTCAACGTAACCTGACTGCTCCTTGGAGATGACAAAGGGAAAGATGGGCTTGAGTCTGGTAGCGATGACCTTCGTTATGATTTTATAGATGACGTTGCAGAGGGCGATAGGCCTGAAATGTTTGGGGTTGGTGACTCGCTCTTCTTTCGGTATAAGCGTGAGGAAGGTGGCGTTAAGCGCGGGCAGAACCAGACCTGAAGTTCTGGATTCCTCCACTACTGCCCATACTTCCTTTCTGATCAGATCCCAACAATGATGGAAGAAATCCGTTGTGAATCCATCTGGGCCTGGGGCCTTGCCTGCGGGCATATATTTGACTGCTCAATCGACCTCTTCCTGTGTAATGGGTCTGGTTAGAGCCGAATTCTATTCTGGAGTTACCAGAGCTGGTATGTGTTTAGTTACTCTTCTGATCGCCTCTGTTCGGTCTATATCAGGTTCTTTTAGAAGGTCTTGGTAGTATCGTAGCAACTCCTCCTCTATTTTCTGATGCTCCCTGATGTGATTGCCTTGGCTGTCCTCTAGGTGGGTGATTCTGTTGATGTGTCGCCTATGCATCAAGGCTCTGTGGAAAAACTTTGTGTTTCTTTCTCCTTCTTTAAGCCACTGCACTCTGGACTTTTGCTTCCATAGTATTTCCTCCTGTTTCTTTCGCTCCTCTAATTGTGCCTGAAGCTGCTCCTCTTCCTTCATGAGCTCTGCTGTTCTAGATCCCGAGATAAAGATCTTTTGAATCTCCTCCAGCCTGCTTTCTATGATTTGTATGCTTTGATGGATGTTGCCAAAGCTGTTTTTATTCTAGTTCTTTAGTTGTTGCTTGAAGTTCTTTAATCTCTGCTGGAACTTGTACATGCAGGATCCCTGTTTTACTTTCGCTTGTTCCCACCAGGATTTGGCAAGTCTTGTGAAGTCCGGGTGTGATAACCAAAATTTTTCGAAGCGGAAAGGCTTATATTTGGGAGGCTCTCCTAAGGCTAGTTGCAGCGCTAGGGGCCAGTGATCCGAGCCTGCTCTTGGTAGAATCAGACTTTCCAATTGTGAGCCCGTTTCCATGAGTTCTTCCGTTACCAGAAAGCGGTCTAGTCGACAGGCAATGTGCTGATGGCCTGATCGACGGTTAGACCAAGTGAAGATACCATTGTTGTTTTCTATGTCAATTAATTTCAGATGATCAATGAGATCTTTGAACTTACCACTGTCTTGTTCAAGTCTTTTGATTCCGCCAGTTTTTTCCTCCAATGTCAAGATCATGTTGAAGTCGCCTCCTATGATCCAATTTGGGGTGGTTGTCAGGGACTTAATCAGCTCGAGCCGCTCCATGAATTTGTCTTTGTCCTGGATCCCTTGAGGGCCATAGACGTTTGTGATGGCGCCTTCCTGGTTCGTGCCCATGACCATGAAATGAGCAGTTATTGTGCCTGTCATGGTGAAGGGTTTGCTAAGTGTCACTTTGGATGGATTCCATAGGATGGCGAGGCCCCCCGAGGCCCCTGTGGAGTCTGTTGTTATGGAAGTACATTCTCGCCATATGCGCTGAAAGATTGTGTCCACCTCTGCTCCCTTACATTTGGTTTCTTGGAGCAGCAGTATGTCTGGTTTCTCTGCCATGATGCAGTCTCAGAGGATCCGGTGCTTGGATCTACCATTTATTCCTCTTATGTTCCAGGTAATAATCTTCATCATTAAGAAGGGGGTGATGAGTGGAGCTATCCCTCCGAGAGCTTGTGTATCTTCCCCGAGTTTATCATGAGGTGTCCTGCTTCTTTGATCAGTTGGTGCGTTGTTTTCCGTCCTCTTCTCTTGTTTTCATGGAGGACTTTCTTGGAGCCAGAGTTCTGATCCATTGCTATGCCTAGACGAGCTGTGGACCCTGCTGAGGATTTGATAAAGACCTTGTGTACCTTGCAAAGTTGATATTCCAGAAGGGTCTGCAGGTTCTTCTGTTTGAGGGCCTCCTCCAACTTTTCCAGATCTATGCCAGCCAACTCTCGCTCGTCCAGCTGCATCGGTGTTTCCCCATCGCCTTCACCCTTTTCCTCCAAGTGGGCTTCATCATTGTGAGGGGGAGGGATGGGCTGCGTACCTTGCCCTTGCGACTGTTGGGGAATTTTGTGTGGATCCTGCACTTCCTCCTCTTCTGGTAGCTGCTCTAAGATCTCGTAGGAGTTCCGGGTGGTTATATTTTGCTTGGGATCTGGAGTCGGCTTCTTTGGGGGGTTTTTTCGCTTCGATGTGACTGTGACGAAGCCATCCTTCTGCATTGTATCATTTTCTTTTGTGACTTGCTTGATTAGAGGGAAGTCCCGGTAGAGGTGTCCATGCTCATGGAATCTTCGGCATTTGAACGGTATATGATCATAGTCCAGAGTTTGTTGCCAGTCCTCATCTTGGTATTCAAGGGTTACCGAACCAGGGAGTGCTTTGGATATATTCATGTACACACAGATCCTGGCGTAAGAGGTGTATTTTCGCTGCCTTGTTGCTTCTGACGCCTTTACATACTGTCCTAAGGTATTTCCTATTCCCATTAGGATCTCTTCCAGCCAGAACTCTTGTGGCAGGGAGTATAGACGTATCCAGACCAGAGCCATGGTGAAATCCTCCTTATCCGGGCTGAATCTTTCGGTCCAGAAGCGGAGAAATAACCCTGCCGAGTTGAAGAAATACGGGCCATTTTTGAAGATTCGGTCTTTTTCCTCCAGGTTGTAAAAAATGACTGTGAAGAAACCCTTGGAGCTGAGCTGGAGCTCGTAATCCCCTTTGGGGTTCCACCAGTGCTTTATCCATTTGATCAAGTCTTTTTCTACCGGACAGAGTCCTAAAAACTTGCCAATCAGTGCATGCTCCCTCATGAACTGCATGTGCTCTCCCACCCTGGTTGAGTTGATAAGATATCTTGGTGGCTTCTCCATTTGTGGGATGCACTTGCCAGGTTCCCAGGTTTGAGGTTTCTTCGGCTGTGAAGTCCCAGCATTTGTCTCCATGTCCGTTTTGAGTCCTTGCTCCCGAGCGAGGATCTGTTCTCGGATTTGCGGCGGCGGCTCGAAGGTGGGACGTATTACCCTGGTTCCCGACCTCTCGTTGGCTGCAACATTGCGGTATGAGGGGGGTTGCCCCCCCCCCTCTGCGCCCATACTCCCGTTGCAGTGGGGGCCGAAGGTTGAGGACGACCTCTGGTGTGTATTCTCGTTGGTGTTGCTTGGGTGGTGCTCGGCCTCCGGAATTGCGCGGATCTAGGGTTTCTGCAGACCCGCCTCAGTGATCCGACGATTCATCTCCCCTTTGCATCATATTTCTTCCTCTGTTACTTTATGCGTTAGGGTCTAATCGCCATATTAATGCATTGTTATGAAACCATTGAATTCAATCAAAAGCAATAGAACATCAAATGACCATTGAATCAAGGACTCAATCACAATCATTAGAATATCATCACAGTGTCATAAAAATGAAATCATATTAACAAGAAGAAAATGCCAAATGAGTAAAGGTTTTGGTGTCTTGCCAACTATGTGACCATAATTGAATTGGAAATGCAATAAACAAATAGACAAGAGTAACCATAATAATCTAGTGACGATTTTAATGCCATTGACGTGACTTCGAAATCAAAGTTTTCACGCTTGCAGTCGTGAAAAACGAGAACAAAAGACAGGTGTGCAAATGCGCAAGATAATAGTGTTTCTTTATTCAAATGATTGCGATGAGAATCAATGGTTCCAAAACACTTGCGTAGGCATCTTATAAGGAAAGGATAAAAATGTGAAATGGCTGCCAACAATACTGCAAATTCTTTGCAGCCAATAGATCTACGTGTTAGGAGGGTTTGGAATTTTTTGTTACATCCAATACAGATCTTTGTACTATGTGAATTGGTTTCTCCATTCATAATAAAGAGGCCATGGCTATCTTCTCTATTCTATGTGTAATGGGTGCATCAGATGTGTTTATTTTCTTATGTTGGAAACATATGCAAACTTTTTGTAAGGAACTTCCATCAGCATTAATATAAAGTATTTGTTAAAATTATAGAAAGAGAAACAATACCTTGAGCAACAAATAGATTTTCCTATCTATCCTAGTTGGGAACATTACAGTGGTACCAGAGCTAGGTATTCTTCCAACCTGTAATGCCTAGGAGGAAGGGACGTGGAGGACCATCCTTTTGAGAGTCATTGGAAAGGGGAAAAGAAGAAAACCAAACAGATTCAGAGCCAAAAGGAGGCATGGGGGACAATGGTGAGGACATGACCTACAACTATTGGAGTCCATAGCTGATGGATAGAAACAGATGGCCATAGAGAAGTGATAGTTTATGTGATTCCTAGCACAGTTCCTTACTGACAACCAGAAGAATCAAAGCCAAGGAGGGTTCAGTGGGAACCATACTGAGGGTAGAAATACCCATATTCCCACACAGAGCGTCCTACAGGAAGAAAGAAAAAAGGTACGCAGACCATTGTTGCCACCATTCCTTAAGGAGCAACCTATGGGAACACATGAATAACAAGATCCAGTTGGTGAAGTCAACTCCTACCTCAAGGAGTATCAGGCGCTAGAGGAGGAAGCATAGGAAAACATGTCTTACACTGACTACTGCAACCTTAGAAAGAGGAAAAATCCTAAGATGGGCCAGAGCCAACATAATTTTTACTTTCTACGCAAGATAGGGAAGTGGATAGTCACACATTTTGATGGATTTACCAAGAGCATGACCATAGCATGGGTGCACAATTTGGACACTTACATCCAGCTTAACCCAATGACGGAGGAAGAAACACTCAATATTTCCACCCTACACTTGGAAGTAAAAGCTAATGAGTGGTGGTACCATGGGCTAGTAACGTTGGGGCATTTCAACATCACATCATATACGAAGTTTACCCAAAGGTTGATGGATAGGTTCGATAGGAAGGACCCCAAGATCCATTTCAGTGAGTTAGTGGAGTTGAGGCAGACAGGAGCACCAAAGGCATATGTCACTGAGTTTTAGAGGATGGTTGTCATGGTGATTAATATTTTTGAGCAGAGGCTAATAATGTTATTCACTGAGGGCTTAGTTGAAACCTTGAGAGGTTGGGTAAATGCCTTTAGACCAACCACACTACAAGATTCCATTATGAAGACCCAAAATATGGTAGACACAACATACAAGAAGGCACCAGTGAAAACATTTATTCCACAAAAGGGTTAGGTGTCAAAACCTCCCTAGAAGACATGGACATGGAAGTAAAGGTTGGATTAGGAAACTCGGAGAGAAATAAGGAGAAAGAATTTTTTCTGCAGTTGCAAGGAATCGTGGGAACCAGACCATCAATGTATGGGTAAAGGTAAAGTCCATTATATTGAGGTAGTTTCTGACAATTATGATGAGGGAATTAGACAGGAAAGTGATGAGCCATCACACGCTACAAAGAAGGCGCCATTGCAGGAAATCCCTAAGGGAGTAACCATTGCCACACTTTCAGGAGTTCCTAAATATTACACCTTTAGGGTCATAGGCATTGTGCAGGGGCAGAGAGTTACAACATTGGTGGATGGTAGGGCCACCCACAAATTCATTAATGTTTCACTTGTCACTAGGAGATGAATCCCTATGGAGGATTTCAAGGGATTCAATGTGGTGGTAGCATATGGGTACAACATGACATGTACTTAGAGGATCATGTGATTAGAAGTAACATTTGGAAACTATACGTTGACCGATGAATTTTGTGTTGTAGATTTAGTAGATACTCATGTGGTGTTAGGAGTTCATTGGTTGTACTCATTGGGAGATATTTGCATGAATTATCAGGACATGAGGATGGAGTTACAGGACAAGGGTGGACAATGAGTCATCCTAAGAGGCATGTTGATAGGTGCCCCTAGGATTGTGTCTAACCAGCACATGGAGGCCCTTTTTAGACACGGGGAGGTGGATTGTGCAACAGAGTGTCTGATCACCACGAACAAACCATCATAGGATCCCCAACATTACCTCGAGGATATTTAGGCATTACTTGGAAATCATGAAAGAGTGTTCAAGCCATTTCTAGCAAGGAGACCACCTGACAGAAGATTTGAACATGTCATTGAGCTAGAAGAGGGGTCAAAGCCCATTATCACCACCCCCTATAGGCATCCGAAGATATTCGAGGATGAAATAGAGAAGGCCATAAAGGAATTTCTAGAGATGGGACATATTAGGCCTAGCTCTAAACCTTTCACTTTGTCAGTTATACTAATGAAGAAGAAATATGGCACTATGAGAATGTGCATAGACTGCAAGTCACTAAAGAAGAAGACCATCAAAAACTGATATCCAATACCCAAGATTAATGAGCTAATCACGAGTTGCATGGGGAATTGTACTTTTCAAAGGTTGATTTGTGATTGGGATACCCCTAGATTCGAGTCAGAGAGGAGGATATCCATAAAACAACATTCAGGTGTCACTATGGGCACTATGAGTTTTTAGTCATGCCCTTTGGGTTGACTAACGCACCAACTACCTTTCAGTTATGCATGAACCAAATCTTCAACAAACGATGGAGGAAATTATTACTGATGTTCTTTAACGATCTACAACAAGAAGTGGGAGGAACATCTAAAGAATGTGGATGCGATTCTCACCATATGGAGGAGTATTCACTTTTTTCCAATGAGGAAAAGTGTGAGTTCGGGTTGATATAGATCCTCTATTTTGAAAGAGTAAAGGTGCATCGGGAAAATATACATACCATTTTATACTGGCCCACCCTAGGACACTCACGATCTATGAGGATTCTTTGGATATGAAACTATTACAGGTGTTTTGTGAAAGGATTTTTGCAATTGGCTGCGTCATTGGTATAACTCACCAAGAAAGGTGTGTTTTGATGGTCAAAGGACACAAAGGTAGCATTCAAAAAATTAAAGAGGGTGATGAGCACTTTCCCAATATTATCCCTCCCATATTTCACACATTCTTTTGTCTTGGTGTGTGACCCATCCGATGAAGGGATAGGAGCAGTATTGATGCATAATTGACACCTGATAGATTTTGAGATAAGAAAGCTAATGGAGCCTAGGAAGATCTATCCAACCTATGATAAGGATATGTTGGCCATCATGCATGCATTGGCAAAATTTAGAAAATACTTGGTAGGAGGACACTTTGTGGTTAGGACTAACCACAACTTGAGATATTTCTTGGAGGAGAGGGAATTGAATGAAAGGCAACAAAAATGGGTGAGTAAGGTGCATGCATATGATTTTGACATTAAAGAAGAATATAGTTGTTGACGCCTTGTCTAGGAGACATGTAACCTTCTCCATGACAGATATCTCAACATACTGGAATTCCATTCTCTTGGTGGAATATTCCAAGAATACCTTCACTTGTGAGCTGATGGAGGGTAGTATTCAGGATGATAGATACAGGGTAGTGGAAGACATCATCTACTACAAAGACATGATATATCTTGTCCCTAAGTCCACACTCAAGGATAATATTTTGAGGGCAGTACACGATGCACCGTTGGAAGGGAACCAAGGGTATCTGAAGACCTACAAGTAGGTGAGGGAGATATTCTCATGGAAGGGTCTCAAGGGGGATGTAATTCATCATGTGAGGGAGTGCAGGATCTGAAAATGAAGAAGACCTGTATCTTTTAAATTATTTGTAAGTGTTAATTATGTGTGCTTGGGAAAAAGGATCAATTTGCAAACACATAAATTAAAGATTTTCCACACTTAAGATGCACATAATAACCAACAATTAACAACCAACAATAAACACATAACACAACAAATGATAAAGGAGTTCACCCCTCTCTTGGGATACATCTCTTGGTCCAGCTTCCAATGGATCTTTTATATTATTTGCTCAAAGTGATAAAAACAATGCTTTACCATGCTCAAAATGCCAAATAGATGGATCTAATGGCTCTAGAACATCCAAAAACCCCTAGATGGGCTCTTTCGGCACCTGGTTTGGCCAAAAAATGAAGAAGTTATCTTCCTGGAAAATTTCCCCTTCAAGCTTGTTGTCTTTGGTTCTCCAATTCGCACCTGTGTGTGACTAACCCGGCTCACGCAATGTTCACATATTGCAATTCGGGGAAATATGTTGAATCATTAGCATGATTAGCGCCCCTTAGAGCGGGTGTGTTGGTCACATGAGGGGCCATAAGGCCATGTCCCAACGCCTATCTCGGGCCCGTCGTGGGAGAGGCATGCAGTGTTGACACTTGGCGGGCACGTGGAAAATTTGACTGTTAGTTGTTGTATGCGTTAATACCCCATCTGCCAATGGTTATATGGTAAGTCGTATGGTATAATGAATTGGGGGTTGGGGCTAAGCCCCAACCCTTTCCTCTGCCAACCATACCATAGTTTTAATTCAACTGAATATAAACATAGTATAGGGTAAGAAATACTCCACGGGCGGCCTGGTATCCTAGGCCCTGCCAAAGCGTTTATGTGTGCAGCTGGAGGTTGAGGGTTCGAACCTCGCGACTACCAAAATTTTTGTTCACTGGAGAGGTGCCACGTGGCAGGCCACGACTGGGCCACATGGCACCATATCATATCACTTGCCAAATTAATGACATGTGTTAGCACCTGATTCATCCACCTGTTTTCCATAGAGATTGCCCAGTTAGCCTGCCAACTCAACACTGCCACATTATTGTACAGTTGTATGGATTGTACGGTCAACTTCCATGTCAACACTATATGGACTATACGGACTGCACATTCAACAAAATTTTGCATGTTTGGAAAAATGGAAAGAACCCAATATCTCACTCATACGACGTCCGTTTGAACCCGTTCAAGTTGCGTTGGGATCATGAGGATGAGGCCTACGCACGTGTCCATTTTGATGCAATTCCGAGCACTTAGATTTTTGAGAAAAATTTGATCCACTGGATCACACCTCCCCATTGGGAAGCTTTTGGACCTCCAAAAGACTACTTTCAGTCTATATGAAGATGAGGGTATAGTTCCCTCACCTTTCCAACCTCAATCCATCTATCCTTCCTTGGATTTGTTCCTTTAATACCAACATGAAACATGTCATGTCTTGTACTTGGCTTGGCTCTTTCCCAACTGTTCTTGTACCATTTGATGCACCACCTGACTTTGTTCAATGAAATTATTTTCTCTATCAATGTCATAATGACCATCAATAGAAACATCTTTCCCAAAGATAAAATCTAAAGGAGATTTTGGAAAATAGACAAAACATGCTTCAAATGGAGGTGTTTGAGTCAATGAACGCTTAGCCCAGTTATAAGCATGTTGAAAGTAGTGTAGATGCTCATCCCAAAACTTAGGATGCTTTCTTTGCAAACTAGTCACCGCCTTTCCTACACCAAAATGGCCAACAACAAGAGAATAATGTGTTTCCCTTATCTTGTTGACTCTTTCATCCTCTGAAAAACATAGCTTGCCAAGATACAAAAGTTTACCATGCACATAGGAATCCAATTCCTCAACTTGGTTAGTATGACACAAAGTTGCATAAACATATTTGAAATCAACATCTAAAGCATATTGTTCAACATAGCTCTCATGCATGATAGGATTATGCTTAAAAATAACTGAAGCACTAACAATAGGCATAGTAAGCATATCAACAACTTTTTCAGAAATGTCTTTCTTATACCTTATCACCAAGTGGAATACATAGCTTGTCAATGCATGCAATGGAGCTTGCTTTGCTTTCAAATCTTTCTTCCATGTGTCTCCTTCAACAATCATATTTTTAGTCTTGTTCAAGGCTCTGAAATCTACCCACATACGCCATATACCATCTTTTTATGGCACCAAAACAATTGGTGACCTACATGGTGATGTGCTTGGTTTGATGACCCCTTTGTCAAGCAACTCTTGGGCTTGATTTCTGATTTCAACATTCTCCATGACTGACATCCTGCACATGTCAATGTTTGGAAGAGGACCATCTTGCCGTAATAGGATCTCATGTTGGATGCCCCTTTTAGGAGGCAATCCCCTTGGTTCTTGAAACATCTCAACATTTTCGTTAACAACCTCATATAAATCAGATTGTAACTTTGCATCACATCCTTGGAAAACTTCTTCTTCATCATTGTCTTTGGGTTTAATCATCAAAAGTACAAGGTTCTTACTAGCATTGACTAATCTCTTCATTTGTCCAGCATTTGTAAGTGACAAATTCATCTTCTTTGTATGTGCTCTAACAATGTACTCAACCCCATTTTTGAACAAATGATATTTGTTCTCATGTCGATGAAAGATGGATCTCCTATCATATAAATATGGGCTTCCCAACACAATACCACAAATATCCAATGGAATAACATCAAGCTGTACCTCATCTATATAGTTTGCAGTGATGGAAAATCTAAGTTTACATCTTCTTGTCACATATCCAACCTAAAGGGTATGGTTTAGGATGTGGAGTAGCTTCCAAATTTAATTTCTTGACAATGTCTTCAGAAATGAGGTTTGCTTGTGAACCCATATCAAAGAGAGTATCTATCTTGGTATGTTTTGAAATTACCCTTATGTGAAAAAGATTTATTCTTTCTTTTTCATGTTGAGTTACATTAAGGATACTATTACTTGAAGAACTAGTACTTGCAATAGAATCCTTACCTTGTAAACCCATGGCTATGATTTTTGTTTCATCTTTGGAATCAGATCCTAAATCTTGTTGTACAGTTGCAACAATGTTTGGTTTCTCTTTGTTGTTGAACTTTTTGGGTCTCTTTTCAGGATGAAGTTTCTAGCAATGGTCTTCATCATGGCCATCCTTTGAACAATGTTTACATGAGAGTTTCTCTCTCTCTTTCTTGACTGAAGCATTTTTGTTTCCATTTCCTTCAAACTTCCTCTTTCCCTTGTCTCCATTATTAAAAGACTTATTGCTGCCCTCTTGAGGTTCATTCCTTCGTCTTTCATCTAAATGAGTTTCCTGTACACAAACTTCATCTAGATTTGAAGGGTTAAACATAAGTATTGTATGCCTCAAGTAGCTATGCAAACCCCCAATGTATTTGAGTAAAGTTTCTTGAGAAGATAAATCTATACCCAAAACCAAAGCTCTTCTCCTAAATTCTTGAGTGAAGCTTTGCGCATCTTGTCCTTTAGCTTGCCTAAAGTTTTTCCAATTCATAATAGTTTTCTGCATGTATGCTAATGGACAAAATTGCCTTTTAATTGCAACAATAAAATCACTCCAAGAGGATAAAACTTTACCATGTTTCTTCATGTCGTCTTGAGTTTTGGCTTCCCACCAAATGAGTGATGCACTGTCCAATATTAAAGAAGGAAGTTGAATCTTAGTTTCATCATCTGTGATTCTTTGTATCCTACAATACACTTCAATATGACGAATCCAATTATCCAATTTCTCAGCATTTACTTCTCCATTGTACATAGGAAATTCAAACTTAATATCAAGCTTAAGAAAAGGAGTTTGTAAAGGAGTTTTACCATGTCCTTTTGGAGAATTTGGAGGTGGTTGTGAAATGGTAGAAGAGGTGGAATATGGAGGTGAAGGAGTTGGAGAATCACCATTCCCTCCATTTCCCTTTGGAGTTTTATCACCACTGTCTCCATTGCCCTTTGGAGGGTTGGAGCTTTCACCTTGCAATCTTGCATTTCTTTCTTTAAACAAAACTTTCACCATCTCAGTCATATCATATAAAGATTTTCTAAAAGTTTCATCCTTTGAAGGAAGAGTTCCATGACTCTCCTCATGAGCCATACTTGGTGAATATCTCCTTGAATCTTGAGGTGATTTGATAGTTCTCCTTCTTGATAGTTTAGAAATTGGCTCTACAAGTTGACCTTCTCCTCTTCTGAGATTCAACCTTGTAAGCATCAGAAAACAAAACACTTTCAAACAATCAAGCCTTCAAAAACCTATGCTCTGATACCAACTTGATCTGAAAATGAAGAAGACTTGTATCTTTTAAATTATTTGTAAGTGTTAATTATGTGTGCTTGGGAAAAATGATCAATTTGAAAACACATAAATTAAAGAGATTTCACACTTAAGATGCACATAATAACCATCAATTAACAACCAACAATAAACACATAACACAACAAATGATAAAGGAGTTCAACCTCTCTTGGTCTACATCTCCAGGTCCAGCTTCCAATGGATATTTTATATTATTTTCTCAAAGTGATAAAAACAATGCTTTACAATGCTCAAAATGCCAAATAGATGTCTCCAATGGCTCCAGAACATCCAAAAACCCCTAGCTAGGCTCTTTTCGGCACCTGGTTTGGCCAAAAAATGAAGAAGTTATCTTCCTGGAAAATTTCCCCTTCAAGCTTGTTGTCTCTGGTTCTCCAATTCACACCTGTGTGTGACTAACCCGTCTCCCATAGCGTTACTGGGTCTAAAACCCAGCACACCATGCATCCCGCGATTTGGGGCAATCTGTTGAATCGTTAGCACGATTAGTGCCCCTTAGAGTGGGGGTGTTGGTCGCATGGGGGGTCCATAAGGCCACGTCCCAACACCTATCTTGGGCCCGTCGTGGGAGAGGCATGCAGTGTTGACACTTGGCGGGCGTGTGTCAAACTTGACTGTTGGTTGTTGTATGCGTTAATACCCTGCGTTCCAATGGTTATATGGTAAGTCATATGGTATAATGAACCGGGGGCTCTGGCTAAGCCCCAACCCTTTCCTCCGCCAACTTGACCATAGTTTTAATTCAAATGAATATAAAAATAGTATAGGGTAAGAAATACTCTACAGGCAGGCTGGTATCCTGAACCTTGCAAAAGGGTTGATGTGTGCAGCCAGAGGTCGGGGGTTCGACCCTCGCGACTACCACAAATTTTGTTCATTGGAGAGGTGCCACGTGGCACCATATCACTTGCCAAATTAATGACATGTGTCAGCACCTGATTTGTCCACCTGTATGCCACAAAGCCTGCCCATTCATCCTGCCAAATCAACTCTACCACGTCATTGTACGGTCGTACAAATTGTATGGTCAGCTGCCACCTTAGCATTGTACGGACTGCACAGTCAGCAAAATTTTGCATGTTTGGCAAAATGGACAGAACATGATATATCACTCATATGAAATTCGTTTGAACCCGTTCAAGTTGCATTGGGATCATGAGGACAAGGCCTACACACATGTCCATTTTGAATCAATTCTGAGAACTTTGATTTTTGAGCAAAATTTGATCCACTGAATCAATGCATGACTTGCTAGCAGAACAAGTCAGAGTTCACACGTTTTGTAGAACTGCTTCATCCATTGTCGATCCCAGAGAAGAAGTGGGATATAATTTCCATGGACTTCATCACATGATTGCCAAAAGTGTAGGACATGGACTGTATCTATGTGGTAGTGGACAGATTGACTAAATATGTGCACTTCTTTTCCATTCCTACAAAGTATAATGCATCAAGGTAGAAACATACATGGATACAGTGGTTTCACCTTGGGGAGAATTGATACAATACCACTCATCACATGTCTATCTGGATGAGCCCATTCAGGGCATTGTATGGCTATAATGCTCCATCTTTTGTGGATTTGGAATTTGGGGAGATTAAAGCTCCCAAGGTCAAAGACTAGTTGTAGGAAAGTTAGGACATCTTGAGATTCTTGAAGGAGAATTTGTAGGCCTCTCAGAATAATAAAAATATGTACGCTGATAGGAACAAGGTAGAACACAAATTTGAGGTTGAATATCTAGTCTTTCTCAGGTTGCAGCCTTAAAGACAGTCGTCGCTGAAAAAGGGCGGTGCAAAGAAGTTGAAGCCTCATTTTTATGAACCCTATAGAGTGATCAGGAGATTTGGGGAAGTAGAATACGAGATGGAGCTACTAGAGGGTACCAAGATTCATAAAACCTTCCATGTATCCTTCCTTAAGAAGGCATTGGGACAACAAGTCACTGCTTCAATATATCTTCCTCCACTAGATGAGGAAGGGCAGTTGGTTCTAGATCCATGTGAGCATCACCCGATGCAATGAGTGCTAAGTGGACTATTCAAATAATGAGAATTATTGGTCATTTGTGACTAATACTCATGGATATGGGTCACATATTAATGACTTACTCTACGCAGTTAATCCCAAAAACGATATCTAATATGTTGCATTGTGGAAGCCCCTCTAAGGATTTTTGATGTTAGGGAATGAAGGCTAAGAATCAGGGTCATTCAGGAGTACTTGTTTGTATGGAGAGGATTGCCCGCGAAATATGCTACTTGGGAAGGAGAGAAGATATTACAACACCTTTATCTGTAATTGTTTGAGGAAAAACAATCTTGGAAAGGGAGGACTGTAATGTCCCCTTCCAATTGATCATAATGGAGGATGACTCGATATTCTATATGACTCTCGTAGGCTATAATCAACAAGGACAAATGGATTCAAGGAGGTTTATTTGGTACCAAACCATAAAGTGACATTAAATAAAATAAATAATTATATTTAAATGAAATTGGAGGAAAATTAAGTGAGGGTTTGATTTGGTCAAAAAGAGGGAAAGATCTAAAAGGTTCGGAGGAAGGATAAATAAATAGGTAACCCCTCTCTTTGGAATTATGATCTGATTATCTCTTGTATGGTTCTCTTGGATCCATTGTTTCATTAGGTTTTAGAAAAACCCTTCCATTGCTAGTTTGGTTTTGGTGGTGCAATTTTCACCCTAGCTAGGTAAGGAGTAGGATCCAACCAACATCTTCACTTGATTTACATTGTGGGACTTGGGTTCTTCTTGAAGAGAGAGTTTGGAGCTGTATCGACTTACGCAGATCATTCACGTCATTTCTCGAAGGATATCGGGTGTATATTCTACGGGTGATAGGAGGGTTTCAGAGTAATAGTAAAATAAGTCATCCCCACAAGTTGAGAACGGAGCGTCCTGTGAGGCTCCACGTATTTACCAGCTTTGTCCCGTGAGTCCCCGATGACCCAAATTTGCAGGTGTGACATCCATACTACAATAGTAGAGGTTTCCAGGAGTATATTGGGATTGCACCAACGAGGGTCGACAGTCAGAGGAGGATTCCTAACTGTTTGAGGATATTTGGCATCATCACTAGGTTCTTGTTTGTTCTTTGTCATTAGATATTGCAACTTCTTTGCAACCAATAGATCTATGTGTTAGGAGGGTTTGGAAACTATTGTTATAGCTAGTAGAGATCTTTGTACTGTGTGAATTGGTTTCTCCATTCATAATAAATATGCCATGATTATCTTCTCTATTCTATGTGTAATGGGTGCATGAGATGTCTATTTTCTTATCTTGGCAACATATGCAAACTATTTGTAAGTCACTTCCATCATCATTAATACAAAGTGTTTGTTAAAATCATACAAAGAGAAACAATACCTTGAGCATCAAATAGATTTTCCTATCTATCCTAGTTGGAAACATTACACCCCTTGCGTCATTTACCCTAAACTAACTTATGAACCAACAACTAAATATTCTAGATCGATAATTCTAAATCCCATGCCTCACAAGGTCCTAACTACTAGGATAACTATCCTCATTGAGAAGAAGTCTTTTCCTAAGGATTTTATTTCCACCACTTTATTAGAATTTTCTTCATTGCTCCAAATATCTTACTGAGGTCAATGTGGATCCTAGTATTATAGATTTATACTTCATCATTCTTCAAAACAAGCTCGTTGTTGCATTACCAACATCATAGCATTACACCATTGTACTAACTAGCCATGGATAAACATGAATCATAGCCTTGAATAAATCACCTCATATATCATTCAATCATAAGGAATACACACCATGCCAATTGATGCATGGATTATAATCATAAAGTGATATGTAGTTATACCGCCAAATCAAATGGAACAACAAGTCATAGGAAAGTAACACAATGATCACATAAAAGTTATCATATATAGAATACACCATTTCCTAGTTAATCAATTGAGTACTCATCTAGAATAACCATATGGGATCTATCATTATACCTTCAATGTAAGGTTCTTGTATCCATGAAAATGATAATGTCCACAAGCATGATAAGGTCCCAAGATGTGGAGCAAACAAGAAGATCCACTATCTAGTAAATTAAGTAGAAGTTGCACAAATGGCATCTTACAACTATACCCCCTCAAAAAGTGTATGCCCTCATAAATGATTTATTATCAAATAGGTAAGGATAAATTCCTATAATTAAATGAGACAATTAATCAAATCATATGAAAATCATAAATTTCTAGCATTCACAATAAGTAAGAATGTATGCTAGTCAGTGAGATAAACACCCCCCTTGTGAGAATAAAGTTTGATGAACATAAGATTCTAGGTTAAAACCAATATAATAACAGTCTTATAGAATAATCTCAAATAAAATATCATTTAAGTAAGGTAATTTTAACCAAGCAATTGCATGATTTACCACATTACCACACCAATTTTGAACCTTCATCCTAATCGTCAAAATAATCATTTTACAATAAGTTAATCCAATATAAACATTGAATGATCATGTGCATCAACCATTCACATCAATTTTCAATAATCAACGTCATCTATAATTAAACAGATTTTGAGGTCTAAAATGGGCCTCCTAATGAAAATAATAAAATAATAGTTATGATTTTTCAAAGGGAAAGAAATACATTTTTTTAATCATATTTTCGACTTATCTCCTTATCACTCAAATTTCAAGTGTAGGCACTCATTGGATGTCGAATTAAATTATACATCCAACGAGTACCCACATTGCATACTTTTATAGATCCACATTAAGGTAAACTAGAAATACATGAAAATAATGTGTTTTTTCAAAGAAATACTTTATTTTCATGTATTTCTAATTTACCTCATTGTGGATCTATTGAAATTATAAAGTGTGGGTACTCGTTGGATGCAAAATTTAATTTGGCATCTAATGACTGTGTACACTTGAAATTTGGTAAACCTACGAGGAGATAAGTAAAAAATACGATATATTTTTATTTTTTAAATTTATTTATTTCCCTCCAAAATTATTTACTCCTATGGTTGACATCATCATCTTGAAATTAATGACTTTTTTTTTCTTATGAAGTATATCATAAGAAATAAATCACATGACAAAGTGCCATAATTGTGTTTCCATACATTAAGGTATCATTTTATCAATGACTTGGAAGAATTCCAAGTGCAACCAATTTTAAAGGTGACACTAACAACCTCGGGAGAAACCCAAGTATAGAATACTTCAAATCAAATGTTGGAGGTTCTAGGTGCCTTAATAGTAGGTTTGGGAAAGTTTGTGGTATAAGGTCATGAATGTGGTTTGCAAGGTGAAGATATGAATGGTCTTTGTTTTGTGAATGCAACTGTGAGTGGGTTGAAGATGGTAGCCTCGATAGACACCGATGCAACTCATAAGTTTTTAAGTGAACAAAGCATTACACCACTTCATCATAAACGTAAGAGCATCATGGCCACGTTCAAGGTGTTGAAAACAACAGTGAATCCAATAGCAAGAGTAATTTTTTTTTCACCTTTGAATGTTGGGGAATGGGTTGGCAGTTTGGACTTAATAGTGGCTCCATTGGATTACCAAACAATCATTTTGGGGAAAGAGTTTCTCAAGATTTCCAAAGTAGGTCCCATGCCCTATGAGAACTACTTTATGTTCTTAGATGCAACCAAAACTTGTGGTGTGCCTATAATGACTAAAAGAAAGTTGGAAAGGATGCTAAGAATGTAAATTGTAAAGTTGATTGAGAAAACTAGTGAATCCATAGATAGTCCTTGTGTCATTACTGGATAGCAACAAAGAATATGGTTTTGAGCAAAGAATCCTTGGGTGACAAAGAAGGTGAAGACCATACAAAGAATAGGTTGGAAACATTAGACACTTTGATGGAGTTAGTCTTGAAAAAGACTGAACTGTTATGCTCTTTGAGGAACCAGAAACAAGACGTTGGAGGTCAAGATGAACTTCCACCAACAATAGTTGTGGAGTTCATTAGTAAAGGAACTCACCAAGAAACAACTTGTTACAAAAAAAATTGTTCATAAAAGAGACAATCTAGATGGATATCTCAGTTTTGATGAAAATAGTTTAAGTGTTGGGTCTAAGTAGTGCATTGAGGCACTCATCCAAAAAGACTCTCAGTAGGATGCATAATTGAGAGATGAATATTTCCTTGATCATGACACAACTGACATTGTGTATTTTTGTATATTATCCATGGGGATCTATGGATTCTAGTTGACAAAAAACTGGTTATAAAAATTGGGTTGTAGATTGTTAAAGGTAGGGGCAATTTTGAGATACTTGTGCATAGCACAAGTCATACACTTTGCTTGGAAATAGCCTTGGTAACTACTTGCCATTTCCTTTTCTCTAATGAGTTGAAAGTTGGCTCAATACATAGGGGTAAGCAGTGGAGCTTAGAGAAACTGTGAAAAAGGTACCTTGGAAAATTATATTTTGGAGTTGGACTTAATAGTATGGAGGCAAAGGTGACGATATTTCCTTAGTTCAAAAAAAGTTGTATATGATGACTAAAGTGTGAATGGAAAATGCTATTTTGGGCATGAATATGTGCATTATCATGGACTAGACATGATAGTTGGAATGATCACCCAACTAGTTCAAGACTTAAGGGGATCAAATGTACAAAAACATGGAAAAGTTAGTAAAAGTACTAATGAAGTAGTAGGTTTGGATGGTGCAACAATTGGACATTTTGAAAGCATTCTTAATGAAGGTTGTATTGTTATAGAAACATTGAAATTAGATTGTAGTCATAGAAGGAGTAAGTGACAACAAAAAACACATCCAAGATGTATTATTGGAAGAAGTTGGAAAATCAATTATGTTCAAGGGAAGAATTTGACAATGGGTAGTTGTGTATCAATTTTGGCAATGGCATTGTGGAGTGGTTGAAGAAGACTATTGTTGATGGATGTATGGGTCTAGTTGTTGGTTGTGGAGCCTGATTATCTTCCTGATTCAAAGGTTTGTTTCAGTCGTGCTTGGACCCCATTCCCTAATGGGGTGTGTGGGGGATTTCGTCCCCACAACTGTCACCAAGGGGGTCC
>JZKD02S1672860.1:1145457-1165670 GCA_000966675.3 Picea glauca | reverse complement strand
ATAGCCGGTACAGAGGAAAAACGACAAACAATATAGAAAACTAAAATTTATTCACTATAGCAGAGGTTGTACTAAATTATAGCGAAACATTCATCAGATACATATATGAAATGAAATTAGATATGGAATACGAAAAACAAACTCATAACACAGTTGTGATGGAATCAAGAATCTTCAGATTTGCTTTATATTAACTCTCGAGGGAGAAAATCTCTATTACAATTGACCCAAAAAGGTCCAACCCCTTTTTCCCTCATTCTATTGTATATTTATACAGATTTACATATGATGGAATCTCAATCGTTCCAGAATTTTTAGTTACAACAAGAAGGAGATCAATCATTACATTTCTTTATCTCTATCTTTATTTAGTACCAGAAGCTCGCCCCTTCGCATGCTCGGTACAAGTAACAAATTTCTCCACCAGCCGAGATATCAACCTAGAAGGCTCCGCTTGACAATTGGCCTCAAAAATATAACAATCTCTGACTAATTATGGTAACCTTTCTTCCATCTGTTGGTCTAGTTTGTCGATGGTGCACAATTGCACACTTGGTTTAATAATCCATTTATCTATTTGAACTATGTCTGCCTGAGTTACTTGTGAGACTTCGGCCGAATCTCTTTCTTCTTTCTCATTTATATAAAGCAAGAATTTCTCTATATTCATTTGGTTCAGTGTCTCAAAATTTCTCTCACTATCAATGCCTAACAAACCTCCATCTATAGAACTAAAGGCCTCTTCCCAAGATTTATTTATCCTCTTGGCTTGCAATTTGCCTTCTGATATGTTGTGTTCCCATTATTTCAACAAAATATTACCTCGGGTCTGTTCTGAAATGGAAAACTCAGAACTATTTTTTGATTCCCTATTTGTTGTAGCTATTACAGCCTCTTGAAATGTGACCCGAGTTGCTCCAGCTTCTCTCTCTCTGATAGATAAGTTTTCCAATACTTGATCAACAAGCAGGAAGTTGTCTCGAATCATCTTTACCTTGGCAAGTAAACTTCACTGGGCTGCAGAAACTCTGCTCCGAATCTCCATAGCCTAGGACTGGAATATCCCGATGTTTATAACTTGGATTTCGGCGAACTCTAATCTAACCTATAGTAGCCCTATTAAGTCTCTTTGCTAGCGTACCTGTATTTGAATGGTCTGAGCTACCATATCTGCTTGTTCGAGCTTAGCTTTGAGCAGCTCAATTTCCTTTTTATCGGCCATCCTTGCTTGTTCTATTCCTATGTTCGCTTGGTCCTTGGTAGCTTCCTCTGCTATGGCTAACTTAGATTCTAAGGTTTTGATGAGGCGATTTTTTTGCTTCAGCTGATTTTTCAAAACCCCGACTGAAAATTGGTTTGCTGTAGCAAACGCCCCTAATGTCCCAGCTATTTTTGTTGCAAACTCTTCTTTCTTCTTGTATTTTCCATCGGTCAACACCTTAAATTTCTTGGCCGTTGATCCTGATTTTTGATAGAATTCTCTTTTTACCACATCTTTTCTCTTCTTATCAAAAAAGAACTCATTTGGAGGGAGCTCTTCCATCCTTATAGGTCTCAATTCTTCATTGAAAATACACCCTACGTCTATGTTCCCTTGAGTTGACTATAAGGAAGTAATGGAGGCGATGGGATCTCCGATTTTCTTAGTTGACTGGCCTGGAGAGGTAATCGGAGTCTTCTTTTTCAGCGGATCGAGAGTTTTCATTTCTAGTTTTGGACTCCTAGTTTGCTCCTCCCTGTCCTGGTGTTCTTCTTGTCTGGGTGATGAATCTTTTGAGCCTTCAGCTTCTTTTTGCTACACCTCTACTGTTATTGGATTCTCACCCCGCAATACTGGGGGAAGACAATTCTGTCGATGTTCTTGGAATTTTAAAACATCGACCCTTTCTTCAGGAGCCAGGGCTTGTATCCGAGCCAAAACCTCGACATAAAATCTCGTGCCTCGGAAAATGTCATCTGAGGGCGAATTTTCATGATCAAACCTTTTAAGCCCGTAATTGGCTAAGTGGTTACTTACGACCCTATGTGGATCGTGCTTCTTGAATTCAACATGAACCAATTTCAGGTCTTCCAGGGCTGCTGCCTCAGTTTTAGCATGCTCGAAATCTAACAAAGAATAGGAATGTAGATGAATTGGAAAAGGTGGCCATACATTTTTAGAATATCCCTTAAGTTCCTTGCTTACGCCACCAATTACGATTTTCTTGGAAATCTCATGACAAGCCAGCCTATCGAGTATGAATAGTGGTAAGGCATTCGGAGGAACAGAAGCGTCGAAAACCCTGAGATATGAAAATTTTGCCTCCACGTACCAATCAGCTATACTGCTCAGATTTACCGCAATATTGTCTGAGATCCTGGGTGGTGGGTGGCCAAAGATAGTGACATGCAACAATACCATTACCCAGTTGAATATTTCATACACAAAATCTGAAGCTTTGTCTTCCCATAGCTTTGAATGGTAGACGTGGATGGGCTCAACCTCCGATGGAGTCCAACTCCAACTCATTAAGGGAAAAGGCATCAGAAAACACACGACGTCCATCATATATGCGGAAATAAAGAATGAAACGATCTTTCCGCTCTCCTTCTGCGCTCAATACTCTGTAACTCGACTAGTCAAACTATCAGATAGTAGTTTAGCCCAGTCGAAGGAACATCCTTCGACGACCGAATGAATTAGAGGCACCCACTGAAGGAAAAAATGTGTGGTGTCCTCTCTCCCATATAATCTGTAGGTCATCATAGCCACATATTTGAACTGTGGTTCCAGAGAAGATATTGAATATATACCATTACTGTCTGCCCTGAACTTCACAGGGTGTGAAACCTAATCTTTTATTAAACCGGACATAGTCTTGTCATATTGCACACATTCCTTCTGTTTAAAATTCTCCAAGAATTCGGCATTGTATGTAAGGTCTGACACGGTTGGCAACTTGTACATAGCCTGCAATTGTTCGGGTCTGAAAGTTCCAATGGTGACCCTCTGCTTGTTGACGATGGTTCTGGTTGGTAAATCTACATGGTCTAATGCCCATTGAACCATATCGTAGTAACGGAGCAGACGTGGCCTAGCCGCTAATTTATGCATTTGAGCTTGGATGACGATCTTATATTTGGTGATCATGTCATCTTTTTCATTTTCACTGGAATCATCTGAAACATCTACCAATTCGGACTGTAGAACCTCAGAAATATACGACCAGGTCCTGAGAGAGTCGACACTTCGAGGTGAAGTATCAGAAACGTTGTCTGAACCTTGTCCTGAAACCTCAACAGTGGCTTTAGACGCTTTTAGGGGGGCCATGGCGGGGGATTCTACTTTAGCTCTCCTGTGATAACAATATGTATACATACAAAAATTAGTTCTCTCTAGGAAGGTTTGCTCTGCGTAGAATAGGAATGAAATTTGCGACAACAAATAAAATATCCATGCCTTCGACCATTTAAAACTAGGTCGTCCTTAGGAAAAGAACGGTCAAATCATTCTTATATATAAATTTAGCAATAAAAACCAAATCCTTACTTGTCTATTCACCTCATTTCCAACTAATGTCCTAGATTTTGACAGTTCGTAATGCAAGTTGGCGCAAGGATTGTTTAAAATTTCCTCGGAGACTGTGCACATTAATTTTCGTATTAAAACACTAGAAATGTTGGCTTAGCTTAATTAATCATGCCTTTTTAAATGTTAATTAATCTTTCATCACTCACCTTATCGGGAGCTTTCGCTTTAACCCTTTGAACCTCTAAGACCCGAGATTGTGATAATTTAGCTTTGGTTAATAAAAAAACGTAACCATGATTAGGTGTTTAATTAATTACATTTTTATTTATATCACGACTTCGCGACTTGGGGCTTCGAAGGTATAGATTTTGAGGGAAAAAATTTTGAGTTGTGAATTCCTAACTGAGCTTAACTGCGGCTGAACTTTTTACCTTTAACATTACCTTGGGTTACTTAAAACAAGAGTCTCGCGGTTTCGGTTATCAGGGTTATGACGGTAAGACTTTTGGAGCTAGTAAACACAGAGACATGAAATCCCGATGATGCTTAAATGTGGTTTAGAGTATCTTTACTCTCGGTACTGATATGGGTAAACTTTTTAAGACTATTTCGTCGTTTCGCCCCTTGGGATTTGTAAACTATGTGATCTATAACTTCCGACATGCGACATCCTGAGGTTAAAAAGTAGAGACTCATTTAAACGATTAAAAAATAAATCTTGCCTTAAGAGTATGATAACCGTCGTTGCTTACGCGATGAGACTTCTGAGATTTTGGGGAAAAGAAAGGAAAATACAAAAACCAGCTTTCAATTTCAAGCATTAAGATACAAAAAAAAGAGGCTAAAAAACAAAGGCGGCTCCAACAGAAGGAAACCCTCTTTTATGAGGGAATTGTATTGTGGTTGTGTATTATCGCAAATATTGTATTCTAAGAGAGGAGTCTGTGAGAGAAAAAATACAAAGTTACAACGGGTGTGTTGTATGTTGTATCCCTTCATTTTGTTGGATAATAAAAAGGAAGGACTTGGCAATTTCTCTGGTGGACGTAGCCCACACTGGGTGAACCACATATATCTGTGTCTCTATTGTATTGTGTATCTTCTGTGTTTTTTTTCCACATGTGTTTTATTTCATTGCTCCGCGATTCTGTTTTTCTAACACTAGGCAATATACTTGGAGAACAACGAGTTCTTAAAGATGTTTCTAAGGATGGAAACAAATTTTATCAAGGGAGGATGTAAGGCCCTATCCTTGAATGACTTTGGGCACCTCTGTCACATGATCACCTTGATGGTCATTGATTGACATAGATGGACATGCCAAAAGTTTGATGGCTAGAAGAGTTAGATTTAGATCCCCTTTCATGATGTCAAGTTGCGCCACAGACGTGTTGGACACCTATCAAAACATCAAGTCATGATGGTTTGTCACAGTTCTCCCAGAATCAATCGGTCGAGTGGTCAACCTACATCTAGAAATAATCATTCATGTGATCGAACATATCTCTACATCAATCGATCGAGTATTCGACAACTCTATCGTTCGGGAAATCAATGAGCAATTGAAGATGGTTGGTCAGTGGATCGACCAACTGAGAAATCGAATACAATTTGGACACATGGATGATCAAGCCGAGCATCCTTGTCGAGTCCACTTGACAACACAGATTTGAAGGAGTCAACTCTAAGAACTGTCGATTATATGTGGACAATATCCTCCCAATTTCAAGGACATTGGTTAGATCTTGAAGCTATAAATAGAAGACCCTATGAGTCATTCTCATCATGTGATTGGTGATATTGTTGTTGTTACAAGATGTCCAATATGCATCGTGACGTTCTAATCACAATTCATTGTGCTTAAGTGTTGTAACAATGTCTTTAGACACCACCCTTTTTTATCTTCAAAATATTATTTCCTCTTTGATTATCTACAATATTGTTTGTTTGTTTCGTATCAGGTTATACCCAATCCCCAACATGGTATCACAACCAATGGTTTGAAACTTTGTCTATTATCCATAAACCTTATTTAATGTGATTTGTTGTGTGATTGACTCTGGGTCGGTGGTTTGGAGATTGTAACTTGGAGAAATGTATGTTCTCTCTAGATATCAAAGATGGATTTGAATATCGATCATGTATTTCTGACTAGATCAAATTACATAGTATGGGAACCAAACATGGAATCCCTATTGAAGAGTAAAGGACTATGGAAATATATGAAAGTTGTGATTTTAGATCCAATGGACAATCAGGAAAAGTTCACTATTGATGGAAACAAGGATGAGGCTGTGGGGGTCATCGTGACCTATATCTCACAGGAGATTTGTTCTCATATCGATGCAATTGAAATCCCTCATCAAGTCTGGAAGAACCTAAAGTATTTGTTCGACAGAGTCGATAAAATCCATGTCATGCAATTGGAGAAAGAGTGTATCTCTCTTGATCCTCATTCCTTTGACATAATAGAGGACTAGTTTTCACATGTAAAGGAACTCCAATTGAAATTGGGTGAATGTGGAAAGAATTAATAGAAGAAATATGAACATCTCATCAAGTTGGTCCTGATGAATTTGAGAACACCATTCGACGTGCTCGTTTCAAATTTCCGCACCAACTAGCAGGCACACAAGGAAGATGGTAAGGATTACACATTTGAATCTTTTTGTGGTATTTTGATTACTGATCAACACAGACTGCTTGAAGAAGGAAATATTGGTGGTAAACATAAAGCACACTGTTACACATTATTTTGGTCACTCTGATGATGATCCCATACGCATGTGTTCAGGCTTCCAAAACAATCTTTCACATTAGGAAAATGGCTGAGTTCTTCCCCTACAAGGCACATTTTTAGAATGACGCTGCAGGTTGACAGTGGTACATAGTGCGGAAATCCTTGATTTCCACAGGCTTCTCTATGCCTGGCCAGCGGGATTTCTGCATGTTGGTATATAGGTAAGGTGCAGCGGTTCTTGAAGCTAAGCAAAGGAAGAAGTTTCATGAAGTTTCTAGAAGGAGAATCTTCTAGAATGTGAGGTGGCATCTGTATGGTTGTGATCTTTCGGGCTTTTCTGATTTGGTGGGATCATCCTCATCCTAGTAACCACTTCATGTTATGCTATATAATAATGGATTTCTCATGGAAAAGGTTAAGCAAGGTCAAGCAAGATTGAGAAAAGAATATGTTGAAGACTGTGTGAAGAATCCTGATACAATTGATGCTTGAGGCCTCCATTTTTCCATCAAGCTTTGTGGATTATCTTCATGCAAATTCAAAGAAAGTGTATGTGTGTGTTGGAAAAAAGGACCATCGAAAGGGAACTTGTGACATCAAGGCACTTTGGTTGTATCTTCCACTTTTACTTAATATGATACAGCGACATGTTTCTTTCCCATAAAATCATTAGTGTTTTATTGCATGACTCCTTGATCACGTGTTTAGGTTTCCATTGAATCTACAATTGTTGCTTTCACTTTGGTTGGTTTGTTTCATTGCAGATCTAATCTCACAAGAGCACCAGAGCGAAGCAGGGACAACAGAGATATAGGGAAGCGATATATAAAGGCATGTCATACACTCCTTCTTTGGCGATAAATTCAATGGTAGTAACCTAGGGAAAGCGTCATGTCATGTCTTGTTTTGTTCTAGATCCAAGTGGATCTAGGGAGATTAGTTTATGTCCGCATTCATCGATTTATCCTATAACACGCACTTTCTCAAGTGAAAGGGAAAGTAGAGTCACTGGGAAAAAGGACGGTTTGATTCCCCTCGATAGAGACCTAGATGCGTCGAATAAGAATCAAAAGGGAAAATAGATGCACCCCATCAAATTTGAAACAAGAAGACATGCCAATACTATGAAAAGAATGGAAATGTGGAGAAGGTCTACTACAAGAAGAGAGACAATTTAGAAGAGAAGGTTAAATTCCCTTAAGGAGACGTGTCTGTTGTTCATTGACCCGCTAGAAATTTAACCTTCCAAGTCGAAACTTCTCAAGACTTAATGTCTCATTCTGCGTAGAACCAATGGGTAGTCGACTCTGGGTGCACTCATCATATGGCTAAAAATTATTCCTTGTTCACGTCCTCGAATGAATATGAGGAGAAGAATATTTATGTTGTCGATGATATTTCTCTCGATATTTTTGGTCAGGGTCATGTTTCGTGTCAACATGGGAGAATTGTTGATGTTTATCATGTGGCAAATATTAGTGCCAATTTTTTGTTTGTTGCTTAGCTAACACAAACACGTAAGATTGTGGATTTTTGTCTAGATCGATTCTTAGTTCGATATTTTTAGAAATGTTAGTTGATTGTCACCAAAGGGATTCTCAACTGGAAGGACAATTTGTATAAATTATGTGACACGACTCGAACTGACACCAAAATGAATTCTCTTATTTCTCACACCGATGAGTGAAGTCAAATTTGGAATGAATGACTACGACACCTGAATTTTCAAATTCTACAGTCAATGACAACTCAAAAAAGGTTTGTTGGTTTACCTAATTTTTCCCCTTTAAGGAGTCTACAAAGATTGTGTGCTTGGAAAGCTTCATCAAGTACCCTTTGGCTCTGGAAAAGTGCGATGAACACAAAACCTCATGGATTTGGTTCATAGTGATGCATGTTGCATAAATTTACCTTCCCTAGCAGGTGCAAGGTAATCTTAACTTTCATTGATGATCTCTCTCATTTAAATTGGGTTTATTTTCTAAAGAATAAGAATCTTGTCTTTAAAAAGTTCAAATAATTCAGAACCTTTGTTGAAAAGTAACATGGTCGACCCATCAAGTGCTTGAGATTAGACAATGGTAGTGACTATGTCAATCNTTGGCGCAAGGATTGTTTAAAATTTCCTCGGAGACTGTGCACATTAATTTTCGTATTAAAACACTAGAAATGTTGGCTTAGCTTAATTAATCATGCCTTTTTAAATGTTAATTAATCTTTCATCACTCACCTTATCGGGAGCTTTCGCTTTAACCCTTTGAACCTCTAAGACCCGAGATTGTGATAATTTAGCTTTGGTTAATAAAAAAACGTAACCATGATTAGGTGTTTAATTAATTACATTTTTATTTATATCACGACTTCGCGACTTGGGGCTTCGAAGGTATAGATTTTGAGGGAAAAAATTTTGAGTTGTGAATTCCTAACTGAGCTTAACTGCGGCTGAACTTTTTACCTTTAACATTACCTTGGGTTACTTAAAACAAGAGTCTCGCGGTTTCGGTTATCAGGGTTATGACGGTAAGACTTTTGGAGCTAGTAAACACAGAGACATGAAATCCCGATGATGCTTAAATGTGGTTTAGAGTATCTTTACTCTCGGTACTGATATGGGTAAACTTTTTAAGACTATTTCGTCGTTTCGCCCCTTGGGATTTGTAAACTATGTGATCTATAACTTCCGACATGCGACATCCTGAGGTTAAAAAGTAGAGACTCATTTAAACGATTAAAAAATAAATCTTGCCTTAAGAGTATGATAACCGTCGTTGCTTACGCGATGAGACTTCTGAGATTTTGGGGAAAAGAAAGGAAAATACAAAAACCAGCTTTCAATTTCAAGCATTAAGATACAAAAAAAAGAGGCTAAAAAACAAAGGCGGCTCCAACAGAAGGAAACCCTCTTTTATGAGGGAATTGTATTGTGGTTGTGTATTATCGCAAATATTGTATTCTAAGAGAGGAGTCTGTGAGAGAAAAAATACAAAGTTACAACGGGTGTGTTGTATGTTGTATCCCTTCATTTTGTTGGATAATAAAAAGGAAGGACTTGGCAATTTCTCTGGTGGACGTAGCCCACACTGGGTGAACCACATATATCTGTGTCTCTATTGTATTGTGTATCTTCTGTGTTTTTTTTCCACATGTGTTTTATTTCATTGCTCCGCGATTCTGTTTTTCTAACACTAGGCAATATACTTGGAGAACAACGAGTTCTTAAAGATGTTTCTAAGGATGGAAACAAATTTTATCAAGGGAGGATGTAAGGCCCTATCCTTGAATGACTTTGGGCACCTCTGTCACATGATCACCTTGATGGTCATTGATTGACATAGATGGACATGCCAAAAGTTTGATGGCTAGAAGAGTTAGATTTAGATCCCCTTTCATGATGTCAAGTTGCGCCACAGACGTGTTGGACACCTATCAAAACATCAAGTCATGATGGTTTGTCACAGTTCTCCCAGAATCAATCGGTCGAGTGGTCAACCTACATCTAGAAATAATCATTCATGTGATCGAACATATCTCTACATCAATCGATCGAGTATTCGACAACTCTATCGTTCGGGAAATCAATGAGCAATTGAAGATGGTTGGTCAGTGGATCGACCAACTGAGAAATCGAATACAATTTGGACACATGGATGATCAAGCCGAGCATCCTTGTCGAGTCCACTTGACAACACAGATTTGAAGGAGTCAACTCTAAGAACTGTCGATTATATGTGGACAATATCCTCCCAATTTCAAGGACATTGGTTAGATCTTGAAGCTATAAATAGAAGACCCTATGAGTCATTCTCATCATGTGATTGGTGATATTGTTGTTGTTACAAGATGTCCAATATGCATCGTGACGTTCTAATCACAATTCATTGTGCTTAAGTGTTGTAACAATGTCTTTAGACACCACCCTTTTTTATCTTCAAAATATTATTTCCTCTTTGATTATCTACAATATTGTTTGTTTGTTTCGTATCAGGTTATACCCAATCCCCAACATGGTATCACAACCAATGGTTTGAAACTTTGTCTATTATCCATAAACCTTATTTAATGTGATTTGTTGTGTGATTGACTCTGGGTCGGTGGTTTGGAGATTGTAACTTGGAGAAATGTATGTTCTCTCTAGATATCAAAGATGGATTTGAATATCGATCATGTATTTCTGACTAGATCAAATTACATAGTATGGGAACCAAACATGGAATCCCTATTGAAGAGTAAAGGACTATGGAAATATATGAAAGTTGTGATTTTAGATCCAATGGACAATCAGGAAAAGTTCACTATTGATGGAAACAAGGATGAGGCTGTGGGGGTCATCGTGACCTATATCTCACAGGAGATTTGTTCTCATATCGATGCAATTGAAATCCCTCATCAAGTCTGGAAGAACCTAAAGTATTTGTTCGACAGAGTCGATAAAATCCATGTCATGCAATTGGAGAAAGAGTGTATCTCTCTTGATCCTCATTCCTTTGACATAATAGAGGACTAGTTTTCACATGTAAAGGAACTCCAATTGAAATTGGGTGAATGTGGAAAGAATTAATAGAAGAAATATGAACATCTCATCAAGTTGGTCCTGATGAATTTGAGAACACCATTCGACGTGCTCGTTTCAAATTTCCGCACCAACTAGCAGGCACACAAGGAAGATGGTAAGGATTACACATTTGAATCTTTTTGTGGTATTTTGATTACTGATCAACACAGACTGCTTGAAGAAGGAAATATTGGTGGTAAACATAAAGCACACTGTTACACATTATTTTGGTCACTCTGATGATGATCCCATACGCATGTGTTCAGGCTTCCAAAACAATCTTTCACATTAGGAAAATGGCTGAGTTCTTCCCCTACAAGGCACATTTTTAGAATGACGCTGCAGGTTGACAGTGGTACATAGTGCGGAAATCCTTGATTTCCACAGGCTTCTCTATGCCTGGCCAGCGGGATTTCTGCATGTTGGTATATAGGTAAGGTGCAGCGGTTCTTGAAGCTAAGCAAAGGAAGAAGTTTCATGAAGTTTCTAGAAGGAGAATCTTCTAGAATGTGAGGTGGCATCTGTATGGTTGTGATCTTTCGGGCTTTTCTGATTTGGTGGGATCATCCTCATCCTAGTAACCACTTCATGTTATGCTATATAATAATGGATTTCTCATGGAAAAGGTTAAGCAAGGTCAAGCAAGATTGAGAAAAGAATATGTTGAAGACTGTGTGAAGAATCCTGATACAATTGATGCTTGAGGCCTCCATTTTTCCATCAAGCTTTGTGGATTATCTTCATGCAAATTCAAAGAAAGTGTATGTGTGTGTTGGAACAAAGGACCATCGAAAGGGAACTTGTGACATCAAGGCACTTTGGTTGTATCTTCCACTTTTACTTAATATGATACAGCGACATGTTTCTTTCCCATAAAATCATTAGTGTTTTATTACATGACTCCTTGATCACGTGTTTAGGTTTCCATTGAATCTACAATTGTTGCTTTCACTTTGGTTGGTTTGTTTCATTGCATATCTAATCTCACAAGAGAACCAGAGTGAAGCAGGGACAACAGAGATATAGGGAAGCGATATATAAAGGTATGTCATACATTCCTTCTTTGGCGATAAATTCAATGGTATTAACCTAGGGAAAGCGTCATGCCATGTCTTGTTTTGTTCTAGATCCAAGTGGATCTAGGGAGATTAGTTTATGTCTGCATTCATCGATTTATCCTATAACATGCACTTTCTCAAGGGAAAGGGAAAGTAGAGTCACTGGGAAAAAGGACGGTTTGATTCCCCTCGATAGAGACCTAGATGCCTCGAATAAGAATCAAAAGGGAAAATAGATGCACCCCATCAAATTTGAAACAAGAAGACATGCCAATACTATGAAAAGAATGGAAATGTGGAGAAGGTCTACTACAAGAAGAGAGACAATTTAGAAGAGAAGGTTAAATTCCCTTAAGGAGACGTGTCTGTTGTTCATTGACCCGCTAGAAATTTAACCTTCCAAGTCGAAACTTCTCAAGACTTAATGTCTCATTCTGCGTAGAACCAATGGGTAGTCGACTCTGGGTGCACTCATCATATGGCTAAAAATTATTCCTTGTTCACGTCCTCGAATGAATATGAGGAGAAGAATATTTATGTTGTCGATGATATTTCTCTCGATATTTTTGGTCAGGGTCATGTTTCGTGTCAACATGGGAGAATTGTTGATGTTTATCATGTGGCAAATATTAGTGCCAATTTTTTGTTTGTTGCTTAGCTAACACAAACACGTAAGATTGTGGATTTTTGTCTAGATCGATTCTTAGTTCGATATTTTTAGAAATGTTAGTTGATTGTCACCAAAGGGATTCTCAACTGGAAGGACAATTTGTATAAATTATGTGACACGACTCGAACTGACACCAAAATGAATTCTCTTATTTCTCACACCGATGAGTGAAGTCAAATTTGGAATGAATGACTACGACACCTGAATTTTCAAATTCTACAGTCAATGACAACTCAAAAAAGGTTTGTTGGTTTACCTAATTTTTCCCCTTTAAGGAGTCTACAAAGATTGTGTGCTTGGAAAGCTTCATCAAGTACCCTTTGGCTCTGGAAAAGTGCGATGAACACAAAACCTCATGGATTTGGTTCATAGTGATGCATGTTGCATAAATTTACCTTCCCTAGCAGGTGCAAGGTAATCTTAACTTTCATTGATGATCTCTCTCATTTAAATTGGGTTTATTTTCTAAAGAATAAGAATCTTGTCTTTAAAAAGTTCAAATAATTCAGAACCTTTGTTGAAAAGTAACATGGTCGACCCATCAAGTGCTTGAGATTAGACAATGGTAGTGACTATGTCAATCGACCTTTTGAAGAATACCCAGTTTGATCTAGTATTGAGTGGAAATGATTAGTTCCTCACACACCTCAATAGAATGGCGTCGCAGAACACAAGAATCAAACATTAGTCGAAATGGATAGATGTCTTTTGCAATCCAAATATCTGCCTCCTCACTTCTTTTTTGAAGCTATATATTTTTCAAACTATCTACTCAATCACATATCGACTCGACCTATTCCTTTGGTGACTTCATTCGAATGATGGTGTGGAAATAATCCTTCAGTCGGCCACCTTCATGTGTTTGGATGTATTGCATGGGCTCACATTTTTTATAATTGCAAAAATAAGTTGGATGAAAATATTCATGCTTGCATCATGATGGACTATTCTCAAGAGTATAAGTCCTATCAAATGTTTAACCCTTTCAAACGAAAATTCATTTTCAGACGTAATGTATGGTTTGATGAGAATTCTTATGGAATCAAGTTGTTGAATGCCTCCTCTAGATTGCTACAGGATTATCACTTTGACATTGTATCTGACTTTGGTTCTTCTATTCCACATTTTAGTTCTTTGAATGGATAGTTGAACTTTGTTCCTATTTCGACTAGACTGTAGACCTTTGGGTTGATTAGTCTATTGATATCTGTTTTGATTGGTCCGCTATCTCTATCGACTAAAATTGTTTCGAATTTTGATCTACCTTTTGCAATGAACAACATTTCACCCCTTTCTTGTCTACCCATATGGGCTACCAAGACAATTGAAGTTGTTGGAGCTAATGTTAGTGATATTTCCTCTGGATGACAAACTCAAAGTCAAAAGCATCATGCTAGCATTGCATTGATGACTTGTTTACTTGAAATTTATGATCTTGTTACCTACTAGGGTGCTCAAGGTCAACTTGAATGGGAACATGCCATGCATACATAAATTGATTCTTTTTCAAAGAATCACACTTGGGGATTAGTAAATCGAACATAAGGAAATAATGTTGTGAAGTGTCGATGGTTCTATAGGACCAAATTTACCTATGAAGGTGTTGTTAAATGTCATAAGTCTCACATGGTTTCAAAGGGATTTTCTCAACAAGAAGGCATCCACTACATTGAAACCTTTTCCCCTATTGCAAAGATGAACTCTATGCGACTGATTCTTTACCCTGCTGCTCGATTTGGATGGAAAATCCATCAAATGGATGTGAAGATTTCTTTACTTCATGGAGACCTATCTAAAGAAATTTTCATGGAAAAAACTCATGGTTTTATGACAAATTTTAACCTGTTTTTTCGACTCAAGAAGTCCATTTATGGTTTGAAGCAATCTCCCCAAGCTTGGTATGCTAAGATCGACCATTTCTTTCTTCGACTTGGTTTCAAACATTGTGAAACTGATCACAACTTATATGTACTCCATACCAATGGAGACAACTTGATTGTTGTTGTTTATGTTGATGACCTTGTCATTATTAGAAATAACATTGATCACATTCTTAGGTTGAAGAAACAACTTGCTAACTCCTTTGACATGACAAATCTTGATACTCTGCATTAGTTTTTGGGTCTTCAAGTATTACCACTATGTGATGGTTTTTCATTTCTCAATATAAATATGTAATGGATCTTTTGACATGTTTTAATATGGAAGATTGTAAGCCATGTGCTACTCTTTTTCAATCTGGATTCAAGCTCACCAAAACTTGTCAAACTCCCAAAGTGATGCTACACTTTATTGACAAGTGGTCGAAAAAATTATTTATCTTACTCATAGTCGACCTAACATTTACTTTGTTGTTAGTGTGGTTTCTTGACTTATGGAGGATCCCAGAGAAATCCAATGGAAATTAGTCAAATGAATTGTATGTTATCTCAAGGGTACCACTCATTTTGGTATCAAATATTATCTAAGTTCAAATTTTTTGGTCGGCTTCACCAAGTTTGACTGGAATGAAGACACTGATGATAAGAAGTCCACTTCTGGATATGTTTTTCACTTTATCAATGGACCAATGGTTTGGTCATGCAAGAAACATAAGGTAGTCTCCTTGTCTACTACAAAAGCACAATATCATGACATCGTTCATGCAGGTACAGAGGTAGTCTAGATCTGCCAACTTCTAGGTGAACTTGGCTTTCTTGTTCATACCTCGACCATAATCTATTGCGACAATCAAATTCTGATACAAGTTGTTGAAAATCCTATTGCCCATAGTAAGATGAAACATGTTGAAATGCATTCTCACTATTTTAGATAATTGGTTCATGACAACATTGTCTCTCTTGAATATTGCAGAACACATGATCAAGTAATTGATGTCTTCACTAATCCTTTATTTGAAGCTAGATTTATCAATCTCCATATGATGCTTGGGCTTCAAGAAGCTATAATTATGTGGGTTGTCCTACTAACATAATTTCACCTCCTGAATCTCTAGATTCATGTGTTGATGGGGGGGTGTTGGAAAATCAAGTCATGATGGTTCATCACACTTCTCCTAGAATCATTCAATCGGGCGATTGACCTACATTTGGAAACAAACAATCGAGAGATCAACCAGATCTCTACATCATTCAATCGAGTAGTCGACAAGGCTGTCAGTCGAACAATCGAACAATAGTCGAATATAGTTGGTCATTGGATTTACCAACCGGAAATTGACTATGAGTTAGATGCATGGACATTCGAGTCAAGCATCCTTGTCGAGTCGACTTGACAATGCAGGTTCTACGAAGTCAACTCTAACAATTGATGGTTATATGTGGACAAGATCCTCATGATTACAAGAAAATTGGTTATATATTGAAGATATAAATAACATACCCTATGGTTAATTAACATCAAATGATTGGTGATATCGTTGTTGTGTACAAGATTTCCAATATTCATTGTGATGTTCTAATCACAATTCGTCGTGCTTAAGTGTCGTAATGGTGTCTTTAGAAACCACCCTCTTTTGATCTTCCAAATATTATTTCCTCTTCGATTATGTAGTATTGTTTGTTTGTTTCATATCATGTTGCACCCAATCCCTAAAAATAACCTTGCTCAAACTAGGCACACCACAGACCTTCACAACTCACACTAGTTGGATGTACCAAGAGAAGCTTGAAAGGGAACTTAGCGAGGGAAGGAAAAGTGGGGATTAGGTCAAATGACCTTGTCCAATCCACAAGTATGATGCATGACGGACAATATTGGCATAGAGAACTTGAGTAGATCCTATAAACTTAAGCGCTTGGGATACATGCAAACCAAAGGAGCTGGTCATTCCATACTTAGGGGTAGCAATGAATGACAAAAGTTCCTTCCAACACTAGATCCATGAAGCACAATTGTGGGATGCACTTGTTGGGTGCACATCCACCAAGAACAAATATATTTGATGCACTTATTGAGTGTGTGACACTTTGGGTGCAAAACCATTGGATGTTGGACGATTGACAGACAATTCATAAAGCGGTAGAGACGCAATTGGTAACAATTGAAGTTGGCAGTGTGGGAACTTGGGTCTACCTTAGACTGAAAGGGATTACAAGTGCAAGAAAAATATCATATAAAAGGAGGAAGGAGGATGCCTCAAAAGTGCTAAGGTATAAGAGAAGTCGTCATTCACAAGGATCATATCACAAGGATCATAGAGGAGCTCTATAGTTTGTAATAAGTTCAAGGTTGACACGGTACAGTGAATTGCATTGGATGATGGAGAAGAAGAAGAAGACAAGACCTACAAGAGGTAGGCTTGTGGTTACTTCGGGGGTTGGATTGTGCAAGTCTATTGTGTAGTATGAAGAAAGAAATATAGATTTAGACTCATTGTACACCTATAATAGAGTTGAAGGAAAAATGTTGCAACTCCCTTGTTGTATATCTGTAACATTCTTCATATAATAAAGTTAAGCCATCTTCCTTGGGTGTTTCTTATACATGTATGTTGTGGACTCTTTAAGTTGTTGGATGTTACTATTCCTTCCTTTGTTATATATTGGCTAAGTACTGAAATATTGTCTAAGTATTGAAGTATTATTAGGATGTTTTAAAGGTTATAGTTGTACATGTGCCTACTACTGAATTAACTTGGTTAAATAGGAATTAATTACATTTGGTAAATTATGTCTTAAGAAAAAGTTATGAACATACCTTAAGTGAATAAACATAATTTGGTTGTAGTAGTTACAAATTAACTAAACACATGTGATTGAGGCAAAGCAATATTGCACAACCTCAAGTACCAAAATAGACTTGGAGAAACTCAAGTTTACAACAAAAAAAATCCAAACATACTATAATAAGTCCATCCATGACAATAATGTTTAACTCTCCTACCATCTTTAACAAACCTCATGCATCTTCCCTCTCATAGTTTAGTTTAACATGCAGTGACGTGACCTCAACATGTACTGGGATTTCCTTAACACCTTTTAGGTAATCCAAGTTTCTCCCTACAACCTGGATTACCATAGACTTAATGATGGATCGAGCATTTTCCTTTTCTTTCTACTGTATCGTCATTGGGAATGTTCTAGGGTTAAGAGTATTCATGACACCTATGTTTGAGTGGATAATCATTTTCCCTCAACGAGGTTTTCTACAATTTCCTTAATGGAAAAAGAAAGATTTAGTAATGATGCATGGGAATATTACACATACGTTGAAGAATAACATTTTTTTCTTTCAATGCTAAACAAAAGAAAGATAACAACAATCTCAATGAAAGACAAGTAATAAACAATGATTAATAGCATTGTTTAATAAAAATAATTAATGTTTCATCCAGTAATAACAGTTCCTTTTTTGGAAGGTTATATATTCATTTTATAATCAGTTAAAAGAAACGTGTCAAAAAAGAACTTGGAATGGAATTCTTTAAAAATTTAAATCCTATTTTACTTAGGGGTATTATTAGTGTATTATTTTAGTATTCAAATTGATGAAAATATAGCTTATTAATTTACAAAATAAACTTACAAATTTATTTCCTTTACTTAGTTCTAAGAACTTATTAATTCACAAAATAAACTTATAAATTTATTACCTTGGCCATCAACTTATAAATTTATTACCTTGGCCTGACCATTTTACAGGGAAGAGTTAAAATAATAATAATAATAATAATTATTATTATTATTATTATTATTTAATTTTATATTTAAATAAAAAAGGAAATAGATTAATAACTACGACATATTTTTAGATTTAAAAAAATATATATCATAAATGTAATTAAGTTAATTTAATGTCTATGATAAAAACATAGAAAATAAATAAATAATAAGTATAGAAAATAAATAAATAATATATAAGTTTAGAATAATATTTTTTTGTCAAGAACCCTTAGCCCTTGTCAAAGTATAATGTGCTTAGGTTATTTCCTTTGTCAAAGTATAACGTGATTAGGTTATTTTGGTTCTTTCTCACAATATTTATTGCATTTTCCTAATTTCCAGACACATCTACTTTTCAAAGGAATTAATTTTGCAGATCTGAGTGTTTTGATATGACTTTGTAACAAGAAAACACAAGATGAGCTCATTGGGAGGGTTGTCACTAGATGGAATCTCTCTACAAATTCTTTGAAGATCATTCAAATAGCTATTTTCAATGCATTAGAAATGGAATTATTACATACTCAAGTTTTCTCATCTTGTTGGAGACTAATCATCTGGTGTGGCAAAACATATGTGGGGAAATCAAATATAGTGGTTTATTTTTCACCCAATCAATGCAACACCTAGACTAGGGGATTCCCCTCAAACAAGGCTTAAGTTCAATGAAAACACAAATAAACCCTTTGTAATTCTCCCACTCAACAAATACACTCTAGCCAACAAATGGAAATACTAATTCTTAGAAATTCAATGGAACATGATAATTATGTGGTGGAGAGGCCTCTAGCTTATTGCACCACCACATTTCTTAGGGTTATGGTGTGAAAGAAAAGTGACACTCGTTCCCCGAGTACCACAATACCTCTAATAGTGGATTTCTTTGAATCAAGTGCTAAGCTCAATATTAAGCCCTAGTATCCCCCTTAAGCTAGGTACACCCTCATCCCCCTCTTTCCCACTCAGACAATGCTAGAGTAGTCTTCAAACTACTCACAATAATCATAGATTAGTAACCATTCTTCTTTCTCAAGGCAGCCACCAACAATCATCCCATCTATCCCCCATCCTAAAGGTTCTCTTCCTCTTTTATATTCCCCCTAGAAAGTAACAATGCTTTTACAAGAAAACTCATTTCTCTTCCAGCCTCCCCTTTCCAACACCCTTGAATCTAAGATCATTTACATAACCCAATAGTATTAGGTCAAAATTGAGCTTAGGGTTAAGAACAAAAATACATAAATTAGGTTATTAGTGTATTAAACCTTCCCCCTTTGGGCCTTTTACCCTATATTAACTTATGAAGCAACAAGTAAAGGTTACAACTCAATAATTCTCAATCCCATGCCTCACAAGGTGCTAAATACTAGGATTATTGTCCTGATTAAGCATAAGTTCTTTCCAAGAATGTGATTTACACCCCAAAACCTAAACTAGGTCAATGAGGTTCCTTGGATCATAGACATGTACTTCATCATTCTTCAAAAAAATCTTGTTAGCACCTCCACAACATCATAGAATTACACCCATGTATTAACTAGGCATAAGTAAACATGAATCATAACTATAAATATATGACATCATATATCCTTAAGTCGCATGTGTTGAACACACACTAATACTGAGAGGGGGGTGAATCAATATAGGACAGTATTTAAATTTTTCAAGCATTCATCAACCATAAGAAAAAAATCACATATGAGTTCTATTAACTACAGAACATGGAACAAAAGATTTATGTGGGAACCCTTTCGAGAGAAAACCACAAAAATTCTCTTTATAATTCTTTCTATGCATCAAACTACTATTACAAATATTTGTAGGCACCAACCTACTGGAGACACAAATCCCCATTGGGACAAATCCTAGTAAGCACCAACCTACGCTTACAGATCCTCATAGATGCCAATCTACTAGAGACACCAATCCTCATCACTAAGCACCAACTTACCAAGATGCACAATTATCTTTGTTTGAGCGACACCAACCTACTCTTACAAATCTTTGTAGACACCAATC
>JZKD02S1672860.1:1117430-1139667 GCA_000966675.3 Picea glauca | reverse complement strand
AATATCTCTTGATATTGGAGGATTGTATCTTCCTCTTGGATTTTTATCCCTCCCTTTACATTTGGAAGCTATAGCTACCTTTGGAATTCATTACTTCCCTTGAACAAAAACTATTAATTATTTCTCATATATATTGTGCATTGTGTATTGTGGTGTATTGGTGTAACTCTTATACTATTGTTCGTTGCTCATTGGATATAATTGAATGGTTTAAGTATAAGTTGGAAAAGGTTTTTAAATTGTACTTGATACTGATTCACCCCCCTCTCAGTATCAACAATAGTAAAATAAGAACACACCGACTACTAGTGGGCCCCCAAGTAGTTGTGATACTCCAGTTCACAAGATAATCACAACTTCAACAGAATTTAAATTGCATTAGAAATATATAATAGGGATGAATTTTAGTAGAGTTTATCAACTATCTTCTCTGATCCTCCCATCGTTTTAGCGAACTCGTGTATATATAGAGTTTGAGAGGTCGACCACTGAAAGGGTTGACACTCTACCAAAACCAAAAAATTGTTAAATCTCTATTAATAGTCAACAACTTTATTAAATTCATAGCTCGAATATAGGGATGAGCTCCAACTGCTTGAATCAAAGTGTGAGAGTAACCATAGCAAGAAGATAATAACAGGCACAAAACCCATGTTTTGCATTTGCTCGAAAATGCCCACGAATATGAAAACAACCAAACCTGTTGCGCTTTGAGTTCCATAGTAAGTGTCAGATGAAGGTCTAGATTCGCTTGATATAAATTCAGGCTACCGAATGGAGGGCTAGATTCTCTTGATATGTAATTTCGAGTTGTCTCTCTTGTGAAAAAATATGGGAACAAGTGTTGGAATGAGTGTTGGAATCTCTAGCCATTTGATCCTGATCCAATGTATGGAAACACCTATCTCCCACAATATCAAGAATTAGTATATCATTAATAAAACCATATAAAATACACTAAGAATAATAAATTAAGCTTAAATTCACATCATTTACTTTTATTGCTTTTAATCAAAGAATTTAAATAAAACACCAACATTTTAAAGTAAATGTAATGGTTTATGGTTAAATGTGATGACATAATAGTGAAATAAGGTGGAAGAAAGAATCAAATTTAAGATCCCAACATCCCCCCAGACAGAATATATGGCACGTCCTTGTGCCATAAATAAATTGGAATTGACATTTTATTCATTTCAAAAACTCTGTATTTTCAACAACAAACTGTAGGCCATATTCAGCAGAAGGAATCGAACATTATTATACTAAAAAAAACTAGAACTTAGAAAAAAAAAGTATTAATGCTATGGAATGAGAATACCAAAACACTTATAAATTTTGGAATTGAAATATCCCATACATACAATTTTATCAACTAGTAATAATGTATGCTTACGAGGACCATATAAGTTATGATAGGGGATTTTTCCTTAAACATTAAAACATGAGGGTATAAATGGTCTTTAATACATGGAAAAACCCATAGAAAACCAGTCATCCATGTCTCATTTAAAGGATTACTGTCATTCAATTAATATTGATCAAGTTTGCATTTGAGTTCATTAAACTGCTACACTTATGGGTCCCACTTCTAGGATAGTGACATCCTAGATATAATATGAATTAAATGACGGGGTATTAAGATCATATTACGAACATTCTCAAATGGAAATTAGATGATATTTACTTATCCCTTTTGTTCAACCATGCATGCTTCTTCTTAAGGATTTACACAAGTATATCGTTCATACAAACAAATATAGATTAGGCATAGTAAAAGACATCAAAGTCAAAACCCATTGCCAACAATCCTATTCAGTACCCGGATGGGGTAACTTTGATATCTAAGAAATATCCTCTTCCAGGAAGAATGCCCCATTTCCAGCAATCTTGTTTAGTACCTCAATGCGTTTTCTTAGTCATACCATAGGCTAATACCTGCTATCAGCAGACCTATTCAGTATCCTGGTGGGTTAGCCTCTTACACCCATATTATAGTCGTTACCACCACCCTTACTATTTTTATGTATGTATTTATTTCGCAATGAGATGGGGAGGAAATTATGAAAACCTTTTTATGGAATGGGATGGTATATGGGTTGGAGGAAACTCTATAAATTTCCCATAAAAGATTGTTCGCATGAAAAATAGACTTATTCATTTATATTAGTCCAAAGACATATCATTGTCAAACTTACTTAATGTGTAGTGGATGAGGTCGTAAGATAATGACTTAAAGGTGTCTCTAGTCCCTAAGTCTTGTTGGATCATGTCGTCATTGATGTCAAATGATTGATGTCAAAGGTAAAAGGATTGATGTCAAAGGAACAATGTCTTGTCATAATATATTGATGAAGTATGTATTGTCAATGGATTGATCAATGTGTTTCATAGATGAATATGGATCGATATGTTGTCATTGATGGTTTGATATTGATCGTTGAATCATGAGATCATGCATGGAATCAATGACAAAGGGACATTGTCATAGTGATGTATTGTCATGGGTTATTCCAGTTGGATTGATGTAAAGATGACTCATTATTGTCTTGTCATGTTTGATAGGAAGTACAAATGGATGAACTCCAAAGTGGTCCCCTTATGGTGAAATCCCTCATGGGAAGATGCTTTACGGTTGAGTTATCCTAGAAGTATGGTTATATAACCCATGGTTAATTGTGGAATAATGAGATGAAGATCAATGAATTTGTTAGTGAAACTATACTAGATGGATAGTTCTTGTCATTCCATTTCCAGTGGTATGTGGAACATCACATAACTCCTCACAATTTGAGAGTTATGGCCTTACGAAGTTGGAGGACCCTCATATGTTGGCTAGAAGCCCAAAAGGTCAAAGAAGTCAAAGTGCCTACAAAGAAGAAATTATTTAAATAATAAAGTGAAGAGATAAAGTCAAAGAGGATTATTTAAATAATAAAGTAAATGGAGAACTTTCTAATTATGGAAAGTGGTTATAAGAGGGTTAACCCTAAAATGAGGAAGGTGGGTTAACTGGTCAAGTGTTTATTGGATATATGGACAAGTGGCCAATTGGACAAATTTGGACATAAGTGACTATGTGGACAAAGTGGTTATGTGGACAAAGTGGCCAAGAATATGCTTCAAAGGAAGCTACTTGGAGAGTATAAATAAGAGACAAGGGTCTCTTATAAAGATATCCCTCTTGAGCATATATTGAAGATCTATTCTGAGTGAGAGATTCACTGGAGGATCTCATGGACACATCAAAGTTTCCATAAGTCTGAGATCTTGATGGTGAAAGTTTTAGAAGTTCACAAACCCTAGTTTCTAAAGGAGCACGCGGGTTGTAGTGAGCATGAGCATGTACATACATGGGCTATAGTGAGCAAAGGCATGTACACACGCGAGATGAAGAAGATCAGAGCGTGTATAGTTGAAGAAAGTCATGGAGACTTGAGTGTGAGTTGGTACCAGGTTCCTGAAGGATGAAGCAAGTCCCACATCTACTTCTATGGGATCATATCTTCCATAGAAGTTCTAGTCCAGTTACATGATTGTTTTGATGGATACTCTTGCTTATTGTATGGTGAATGCATACTTGGAATTCTTGGTATGGTTGTTGTGATATGGTTATGTTGATTGATTGATAGAGTGAGAAACACTCTGAATTTTCAATATTGATATGGTTTCCATAGTATATTGGTTACTTATGATTGAGTAAAATTCATATTGTATGGTTGAGGAGCATGAGTAAGTTGTTGGAGAGCATATATGTGTTGTGATTGGTTATGGTATATATTGGACAATAAAAAATAGAAGTGGATGTGACTGAAGGCTGCAAAGGATCTAAGTTTGTCAAGGAGAGAAAACCCTAATTGTTCAGAGGGCATACACAGGCTGCAGTACAGATAGGTTGCGTACATACGCGGGTTGTACTATTGGTAGGGCACATACATATGCGTGTTGCACTACTGACATGTTGCGTACCTATTGATAGATTGGTATTTGTTGAGGTTTGAATCCTCTTCTCAGTTGGAGCTGAGTTTTGTAAGCTGAGTCTTGCATTGCAGAGCTGGTACTCTTGTAGATTTTTAACTCTATTCAGTTGTTGCTGATAAACCCAAGGATTGTATTCCATAATAAAAGTAAAATTGTACATACATCTTGTGTTCTTTGTGGTGATGGCTTATTGATGATATATGTTCACATGCAACTAGTTATAAATGTTAGTAATAAGTGGTGAGTAAATGGTGATTGCTAACTAAGGAGTTTTTGTGAAGGGAAGTTTGAAAAATAGCCCTACACTGATTCACCCCCCCTCTTAGTGTGGTCGGTGTGTCCAACAAGTCTATCTTCTTCATATAAGATTATAGTAGTGTTCCCTCATAAGTAGAAGTTCCATTCAGTCTCCTGCTACTATTTGGTAAAGATGCTTGAATAACTAGCTTTGGTATGAATCTTGGGATGTACAAGTTACCTAGGGGTATTATTATGAAGACCTTAAGGTTTTATTAAATCCCGATAGTGATTTAAATATTGGAATTCAAGATATTGTAATTATTAATGGTTTGAAATATGAATGTAATAAGGGAAATCAAGACCCATAATTGTTTTGGTTTCTAGTATTAAACTATCAATACTATCTTCATCTTAGTTCCTTTATTGAAAAAGAAAACACAAAGAGATGTTGCATTAACTTGATACTAATATGATGCAGCTTTTATTTATTATCCTACTCTACCTAAAAAGAAAGAAAACTCTTTATTCAAGTGTAAGAACTTTTCCAATGTAACCATGTGCGGAGCAGAAAAAAAAACTTACCCATATCCACATATGAAAAAATTAGCTCAATGATTGCCTGGATATGAGGAACCAACCGACCTTTTTGATTTGGCAGCAAGAAGCATTGTAGGATAAAATGACATTGTAGCATGAATACCTCTTGGAACCAATTTTCTATGTAATCTCTACACATATCCTCCTCTTCTGGATGATTGATTTCTTTAGTACATGAAGGATCTGTTGATATGCATGTTGAGAACTCCTGAGTCTCAGGTCTTAATGATCGCTCTCTATCAGATGTAGTCCCTAATTTTTCAACTTCCTTTGCAAATTTGAAAGGAGAATATTTTTGTAGCTTAGGGAACTTTGGTCCTTATAGTATTTCCGGAGAGATAGATAAATTTTTGGTTGTTTCCAAAATATGTTCTTCTTGAGAAGGAGAAATATCGACTATTGCCAGGATTTGAGAGAGTTCTTCCAAGATTATAATATTTTCATTCATTTTGTAGGTTTATGAGTCCTTTCTCAGACTTGGGTGAGTATCAGGGGTTCTTGCAACACCCAATGAAATAATAACTTCAATTTAATGCTACTAAAACAAAAATGAAATGAAATTAATTGAAAAACTTAAAGCACACTACTTAAAGAAAACTTGAACTCCTCAAGCTATTTTAGACCTTGTTTTCACCAAGTTATCTTTTCACAAGAGTTAGCTCTTCAAAAAGAAAATACAATTGCAGGAAAAAAAGCGTGCTTGAGGGAAAGTAAATTGCAGGAAAGTAAACACACTAAGAAAATTAAACAAACTTGTAGAAAAAAGTAAAGACTCTTGCAGCAAGGGAACAACAAGGATTTGGAGAAACCCAATAAAATGGATGTGCAGGTTCTTACCTATTGTCTTACAGTATCTCCTCCCCCTTGTTGTGTAATTAAAGGAAACCTACCTACCTAAGCTCTAATCCCTTTAGCATCTCCCCGACAACGACGCCAAAAATTTCGAGTGAAATATATGTTGGAAGAAGAAAGGGAGAGAGCAAAATCAAAGTTCATTGCTCATCAACAGATAGTTAAAAGGTGGTTTGACAAGCATAAGGCCAAAGAGAATAATTTAGAGGTAGAAGACTTAGTCCTGAAATGGGATAAAGCGAATGTGCCGAAGGTAAAACATTCTAAGTTTCAGAATCTATGGCTCAGACCTTTTCAGGTAGCCAAGAAACTTGGGGAAGGAACGTATCAGTTTCAAAATATGAGGGAAGAACCTGACGCCCTCCCAGTGAATGACCAAGCTCTAAAACAATATTTATGTTAAAAAAAAAATGTGTGTGTGTGTTTTCATGATATTTTATTTTTAAGTAGGCTAATTGTGGAATCCTTTTATTATGTTTTCTCTTTTGTAGTATTTTTTGCGCTTTGAATATTTTGTTCCACAAGGAATTGGTTGAACTTAATTCATGTGGTATAGATAACTTTTTTCCTGACTCATGCTTACATACAACAAAAGAAATGTTGGGTGAATTGTTGTTGTCTTAAAGGAGTTATGCATCTAACCTTTGCAAATAAACAACCTTGGAAAGTGATGAAGTGTTCGCCTGGTGGTCTGGTAAAACCTAAAGGGAAAGATGATAAGCTAGAAAGGACCACATGTACCTCAAGACAAAGCTAGAAAAATTTCACCTTAACCATCTCATATTGCAGATAACAAACTCCCTCCTCTCCCACTCACTCAAGGAATTTCTGCCGAAATAAATTGATTATATCAAATGAGTGAAAAGTAGGAGAGGGTATGTAGATAACTCCGCCAGGGATATGGATTCTCACTGGCAGCGGAGCAAGATCTGTGATGTCAGGGTGACTCCATCGGGGCTATGGACGCTCGCCAGCAGTGGATCAACACCACAACAAGTAAATGATGATAAATAAAAGGCTTGGTGCCAGTGAACGATTTACTTGAATCTTGTCAAAATAGGGTGTGGGTCATTGTTAAAGGGAATGAAGGTGGAATAAAGGTTGAAACCCCATAGGTAGGCCCTGATTCACGAACCAAGGAAATTTCAAATGCAAGGATAGAAGAGACTTTGATAAAAGAAAAACAACAATAGTTAAATTCTTAACCAACTTCTACATCATCTAAGCCCAGGGAAGGAACATAGATTCTTATTTCGCCCAGTAAGTCGCCATTTTTTGATCACTCAACACACCCTAAAAGCCTTATGAAATTTCATCACTTTTTGGGTACCACTTTTTTTCTTCACTGTCTGAATCGATTTCACTTTGGGAAATGGTTTATCTTTTTTTTTTAATGAATCTTATCACCTAGTCAGGTTTGTTTGAACTTGTGAAACCTCATGAATAAAATAACTTGACACCCAAATTAAGAATTGGTAGAGAACACTGCACCTAACACGGCTAGGTTCAGTGTCGAAAAAATTCAAGCAAGTAAAGGGACCGCACGGTGGCAACAGTCGCCGAGCGTCGATCCCCATCGGCATCGACAGAAGGAGTATTTGGTTTGCATAAGTTATTCTAAAAACATTTCAAGAGGTAGTCGATCCCCTTCGGCATAGACAAAATATGGGAAGGATAGAAATTGACAAAGTCGTAAAGAAGTCAATGGTAACCGATGACTGATGCTCTTTATCGGGGTCGGGGAAATCCAAAAAGGTTACAAAAATCATTTTGACCGCGAAAAACATATCGCCGATCCTCAATGCGTTCTCGGGATCGGTAATTTTTCGAGAGAGTCCATCCGAGAGCACTTGGGTAGGTTTATCGTCGATCGTCGATCCGTGATGTTTTTCAACGATGGAAAGATAAGATCAGGTTTTAGAATGTATATCTTAAATAAAGTCTCGATTCTGATTAAAACGAGCAAATGAGGTCACCAATATTGAATGCCACGTGTCCTTACCACATAATGGGGTCGAACGACCTAGTTTCATCCCAATCCATTTTTTAGGTTCCCATGGTCTTAGTCATGCCTCTTAGTCAACTTTTCCACGTCAACTCTGTATGGCAAGATCGATCAGTGTAATAAATTTTTCAAGGAGATATCAATGAAAATTTTTGAAGCACAATCTCGACCCCCGATCCACCAATTGAACGAGCGAAACGATGGGATGTTTGTGTCATAAGATACAATCGGATTTGGACATTTAATAGACCAGATAATTCCTGATCCCACATTTTTTTCTACCTCGTGCGCCAATTAAACAAAATCAATTTGAAATCACTGATAGACCATATTACCACCCACGCCCGCACCCTTAACCCATGATGAATTTAAGTTTAAAAATCTATGAAGATCTGGTGACAGATTTAATGAAATTACAATCATAAACCAAATTGAATGGATGATGCAACAAGGTAAGTTCATTCCTTTTTAAATCTCTAGAACGGTTTTGAACGAATTCATTCTGCGCACAAGTTGAATTCCATAGCATTCGAAGGAGAAAAGAAAACGTCTCAAGACTGTACTTACCCTCTGATTATCAAAACCAGGTTTAACAAGCTGCAGAGGTATGTATTCAAGTTTTTCAATTTGTTGGTCGTAATTTATATATGCATATGGTTTTCTTGCACAATCTCTAAACTATGTTCTATTTGCAGGTAATATGTTGTTAAGAAAGCCAACCACCAGACGTTTGTTGAGGGCACCCAAACTAAAAGAAGATGAAATAGGTGAAGGTTCTTCTCCAGGGACCATGAGGCAATTGGAGTATGCTCCCAGGGTGGAGCCTGTCATTAAAACATCAACAAAGAAATATTTTGTCCAGCCTCCAGCCTTTGGTGATATAGAAGCAAGCACCAGATCCAAAGTAATTCTCCCACAGTGGGGGGATCTCTTCAAAATAATTAGTCGAGAAGAATACCCAGAGTATATCCCACACAATGACCTAGCCATGAGGACTCTTGATGACCAAGTGTTCCTGAACATCCGACAGTCTATTTACACATGGTGGCAAGAAAAACCCCGGTTTTCCCTTGCATAGAGGTTCTGAAATGGCTCATCGACCATACAGATGGGAGGAAGTGCTTGATCAAGGATGAGAATGGCGGATGTGTCAGATCTTTCCTCCTAACATAAGTCAAGAAATACTACAAGCTTAGGGACCCAGAGGAGCGGCTCGACACAGACTTCGTGGTGAATTTCTATGAATTCTATGACACCAACCAATTAATGGACTCATGGTGGAAGGAAGACAATAAGTTCACTAACTGGATCAATGGCTGGTATGGGACTATTAACTTGAGAGATCCATACATCTATTTGATGGCTATCATCTGTCGGATATATGGATAAAAGGGTTGCTCCAAGTTTTCGGAAGCATGGATGTCGTTGGTATACACAGTGGTGATCTTCGGGAGAAGCTTCAACTGGGGAGCGATAATCTATAAAAAATTAAGCATCTGTGTACAAAAGGCTCAGACGTTGAAAGAAGGGGAGGCACCCACTTTCTACATGGCCTCATACATTCTCGATGTCATGTGCGCAAGGAATGTCTTCGTCGGCATGAATTTAAGTTGGCATGTTGCGGAGCTCCCGGTCCACATCTACTTCAACATACTATGGGAAAATAGGTACAAAAAAGCTTACCCACTCATCTACGATGAATTCATCGCCCGTATTCATTTTATTATTTTCAAGAAGGAATGCCCCAGATTATCCACAGCATCCAAGAAGATGTTAGCAACGGTTGCTACTTAATTAGACACTTAGATGGATGGCCTTTACTATTTCGGGACTTCGACACTTCTGGACTCCGAGACTTTTCCACTCCCAATTCATTCCACTTCCCCGGAGTGATAACTTTTGAATTTCTTGCGCCATCCTCCTACTACCTGATCCAATAGTAGAGAAAGTTCCCAAAGGGATCTTAGATCAACGTTCTATGTACATTCACGACTTTGGTATACGACACTTTTCACTGGTAGAGACTTTGGACACCCCTGGAGGCCATACTCCCGTAGATGACATGGCATGCTAACATCACCTATGGTGACGTGTACCCATGGAATGCATTCCATGTGTCACTAAAAAATGAACAAGTTGGGGTCCAAAAGATATTGAATCTGGATGACATGTGTTCCCACATGGAACCCCTAGGCCACGTGGCCTATGATGCGTCATCCACCAAATAGATGGTCCACACTTTGCTCCTTGATATATGATTGAGATCGAATCCAGGACTCTGGAGCTTCGGGCTTCGGAAGTTTCCCAAATCCAACACACGCTACCTCCCGGATAGTCGAATATTGAACTGAAATCAATGGCTCACACTCCTCCCACTGCCAATGGTTGTGATTAACTCTGGGCTTCAAGATTCAGAGCTTCTCACTCTAGACGACCACCACACTCCCGAAATGCTAAACTATGAACTGACGAAGGGTGGAGATCTATGACTGAGACTCTCCTTTGATCAATGATTAGGATTAACTCTGGTACTTCAGAGATTTGGAACTTTGTGGCTTCATAACTTTGGGGCTTTGATCTGTAACATAACCAGTAATCACCAAAGTAGTGAAGTTTCAATGTCCAAAAACTTCTCTAACCTTCCACCATTGCTAGATCTGGCGGTCAACATTTCTTCATAATTCCTTCCCATAATATAATAGTCGAAGGGGAAATTCATGACTTCGGCGCTCCAGAACTACGAGTTATAGCAGTCCTAAAACGTTCAATTCTCCCGGAGTTAAACTTCCTGAAGTGGTCAATGTCAGATGACCATGATCAACGGTGAAGATTTTCCCCAAGCCTCCTATCAGATTGGAAGACTGATGGGACTTCATGACTTAGGCCTTCAACATTTCAAGTTTTGCATGCCTACCATAATCGTCGAAGCAACGAAGTTTAAGAGTCTTTTGTCTCCCGCTTGGATTTGATTGATGACTGACGATCAACAAGATTGATCTGATGGTGTGACTTAATATTTCCCAACCTTTGGTTTCTCCTTTATCGGACGACCCTCATTCACCTGCCTTCCAATCTAACGATACATGAATCCTTAATCCCACGGTGGTGATTTCTCCCGAATTTCAACAGGGAACAATCGAGATTCTACGATCCTTTTACAAAGGATATTTGTCCTGCACGACGCTCTAGTTTCTGCACGATCTCTGCAACTCTATCACTCCTAAGATTTCATATATCGAAGACACATTATTTCTTAACCATAATACCATGTCCAACAGTTCTAGCTCATACCAGTCTGGTGTTTCATCCAGAAGCTCTAATACCAATCTGTAACATACCCCGCCACCCACAGGGTGGGCACGCTGCTTCAAGTTCACTTATGAACTTCTTTCGACTTCTGATTCAACTTTTAATTAAAAAAGATGATTTGTATAATGTTTGGAATGAAATGAAAGTAGATATATTACAATCAAATACTCATGAAATTTTCCAAAAGCAGAGAGATACAACAATACATGATTTCTATTAATGAGAGAATTGTATAGAGACTGTAAAAATACAGAGTGCAAGACTCGCTAGAATGGTGGCATATTTATCTCTGAGAAGAGATGTGATAGCTACGCTCATTCTCAAGAAAATCATTACAATGAGGCTCTGAAGGCCTTTTTATAATAAACATGAATGCAAAAACTCTAGACATCCAAAAACCTAACCCTGGGAGATGAAACGCCAAAAGTCATGTGGGCCCCGTTGGGGTAAGTTATTACATTAACTTCTCGGGGTCATACATTTTGCATACAATCTTTGTTTTAGGTGTGTGATAGCTTGTTGGAAATGTATTTTCAAGAACTACACTTTATGTTGTAAAACTTTGACTTTGTCTAAATTTTGACTTGGCAAGCCAAGAAAACATTGCTTCGAGCCCCAAAACGGCCCTGGAAGTACAGGAAGATGTACTGACATGAAAACTTCCAAAATAAGCAAGTTGGAATAGGTGGGCATCCACCAACATCCACCTGGATGTTGTGTAGGGATTTAGGACAACCTTGTAAGTGAAGAACCCACAATTACAAAGAATTGTCTCCATTACAAAGAAACGTGTTGAACTGAAAAATTGTCTAGATGAGCTAGTTGGAACATGGAACAGGTAGGTGGTCACCAATATCCACCTAAATAATCCATCCCCCTTAGGAATAAATGGTGTTTATTGCATTGAGTTCCTAGGGAAGAGGGGAAATCATTTTCTGAATCTGAATCTTGGTGAGTTGAGTGCCTTGTTGGAGAAATTGAGCTGCTTGGTATATGGAAGGATGTCACAAACCTATTGTTGGCAGGGTTGAATCCGTTCCACCAACCTATTATCTTTGGGATTTACAGGGAAGTGTGTAGGCACCATTGTAGGTGAAGAAAAAATATCTTATTTTTATTCTACATTTTGCTTCTACCGGATAGAAGGTGTTGAGGCTATAGTGGTTGTAGTGGATTTCTATACATCCTTTGAACAGACTGCGAAGAGGATGAATTTTGCAGTATGAGAGATTACCTTGCGACATTGTTTTGGTAGAAAAGTAGTTGGAACTACCTGTGGTATCTCATAGAGATGACCTCCCAGAGTAATAATGACACTACAGGGTCTAGACTCATAAATAGAATGACATTTCCACATATATGGTTGTCCCAAAACAATATCACATACATCAAGAGGGGAAACATCACACACTACCTCATACTTGAAGGGATGGATTCCATAAGATAGGTGGAACTGTTGGTTAACACAGAGATCTCGTCCCTGGTGAAGCCACTCGATGTTGTATGGGTGTGGGTGTTGTGTTGTCGACAACCCAACTATTTGACGACCTCGGCTAAGATGAGGTTCTTCTGGCTATCGTTATCAACAATGAAATGCAACGGGGTCCCCTTCACCCACATTTGTGAATGGAAGAGGCGCTCCCCCTCTTTAGGATCTACTAGTTCTTCTGGTTGAATTGTTGTGGTCGCGATAGTAGCAGTGGGGTATGCGTCGATGACTTGTCTATTTTCAATATTTTCTAGATCAGATTGTGAATCAAGGTTTGGCTATGTTTCATCGGTGTTGTTCCAGGGGATTTTATGGAAGTCACACCACTACCCAGTGTCATTATTCATCTTTCCTTTACCCTTCTTATTTTGTGTCTTAGAATGGTTTTCTAGAGGATGTTGGTTAGGGCTATCCTTGCCATGCTTTGGTTGTTGCAGATTTGTAGACCCGAATTCCATTTATTCTGGTGCCTAAATTTTTGTTCAATTTTGACAACATATCGATAGGAAGCTCCCAATGATGAGATGTTTAGGAAATCTTTTTCGGTTTGGATGTACCTATGCAGAGCCCCACCATATTTCAGAACCAGATGTCGCTCGAAGTCTTTGACACCCAGCTTGGTGCGTAAGGTATGGAAAGTATTTTTGAAATATGACATTGTTTGTATCTTCTCTTGTCGTAGTGTGGTCCATCTCATGTATTGGTCTTCATAGTTATCAACATGAAAATATTGTTCCTTGATCGCATCCACAAAAAAATCCCAAGTGGGCTCGGCTCCATATATTCCAGATTCCTCTATGGAACTTTTCTCCCAGTAATTTTCCCACCAATGTTTGACATGGGGGAAAGCCTTGAGTAGTGTGAAGGTGATATTTTCCCTGTCGGGAAAATTTTGAACAAAGAAATAACCTTCTAATAGATTTAACCATTTTTCTAAGGAATCTGCATCTATCTGACCTTCAAATACAGGAATATCAAAATTAACTTGTACCTTGAAGGGAGAGGTTCCTCTAAAGTGGCCACTTGAGGAAGATGCACCTGTTACTATCGACAGGTGTTGAAGGATGTGGGAAAAATTCTCCATCATTTCGTCCCTCTGTCACACGAGACCTTGCTCAAGAAACAAGTTAATAGAATCTTCTGCTCCACCATTTTTCTTTTCTTCTACCATCGATGGTTTCTTGGGTGTGCGAGAGTGATTTTCCTCAAGATAGACAATATTGAGACCTAACTGGCTATACTTAAACCTCATCGGGGACATGTGCTGGAAAACAATCAAAAGAATCCTGCTTTGATACCACTGATCTAGATTATGTTCAGAATGAAATGAAAGTAGAGATATTACAATGAAATACTCATGAAAATTTCCAGAAGCAGAGAGATACAACAATACATGATTTNAAGACCCATAATTGTTTTGGTTTCTAGTATTAAACTATCAATACTATCTTCATCTTAGTTCCTTTATTGAAAAAGAAAACACAAAGAGATGTTGCATTAACTTGATACTAATATGATGCAGCTTTTATTTATTATCCTACTCTACCTAAAAAGAAAGAAAACTCTTTATTCAAGTGTAAGAACTTTTCCAATGTAACCATGTGCGGAGCAGAAAAAAAAACTTACCCATATCCACATATGAAAAAATTAGCTCAATGATTGCCTGGATATGAGGAACCAACCGACCTTTTTGATTTGGCAGCAAGAAGCATTGTAGGATAAAATGACATTGTAGCATGAATACCTCTTGGAACCAATTTTCTATGTAATCTCTACACATATCCTCCTCTTCTGGATGATTGATTTCTTTAGTACATGAAGGATCTGTTGATATGCATGTTGAGAACTCCTGAGTCTCAGGTCTTAATGATCGCTCTCTATCAGATGTAGTCCCTAATTTTTCAACTTCCTTTGCAAATTTGAAAGGAGAATATTTTTGTAGCTTAGGGAACTTTGGTCCTTATAGTATTTCCGGAGAGATAGATAAATTTTTGGTTGTTTCCAAAATATGTTCTTCTTGAGAAGGAGAAATATCGACTATTGCCAGGATTTGAGAGAGTTCTTCCAAGATTATAATATTTTCATTCATTTTGTAGGTTTATGAGTCCTTTCTCAGACTTGGGTGAGTATCAGGGGTTCTTGCAACACCCAATGAAATAATAACTTCAATTTAATGCTACTAAAACAAAAATGAAATGAAATTAATTGAAAAACTTAAAGCACACTACTTAAAGAAAACTTGAACTCCTCAAGCTATTTTAGACCTTGTTTTCACCAAGTTATCTTTTCACAAGAGTTAGCTCTTCAAAAAGAAAATACAATTGCAGGAAAAAAAGCGTGCTTGAGGGAAAGTAAATTGCAGGAAAGTAAACACACTAAGAAAATTAAACAAACTTGTAGAAAAAAGTAAAGACTCTTGCAGCAAGGGAACAACAAGGATTTGGAGAAACCCAATAAAATGGATGTGCAGGTTCTTACCTATTGTCTTACAGTATCTCCTCCCCCTTGTTGTGTAATTAAAGGAAACCTACCTACCTAAGCTCTAATCCCTTTAGCATCTCCCCGACAACGACGCCAAAAATTTCGAGTGAAATATATGTTGGAAGAAGAAAGGGAGAGAGCAAAATCAAAGTTCATTGCTCATCAACAGATAGTTAAAAGGTGGTTTGACAAGCATAAGGCCAAAGAGAATAATTTAGAGGTAGAAGACTTAGTCCTGAAATGGGATAAAGCGAATGTGCCGAAGGTAAAACATTCTAAGTTTCAGAATCTATGGCTCAGACCTTTTCAGGTAGCCAAGAAACTTGGGGAAGGAACGTATCAGTTTCAAAATATGAGGGAAGAACCTGACGCCCTCCCAGTGAATGACCAAGCTCTAAAACAATATTTATGTTAAAAAAAAAATGTGTGTGTGTGTTTTCATGATATTTTATTTTTAAGTAGGCTAATTGTGGAATCCTTTTATTATGTTTTCTCTTTTGTAGTATTTTTTGCGCTTTGAATATTTTGTTCCACAAGGAATTGGTTGAACTTAATTCATGTGGTATAGATAACTTTTTTCCTGACTCATGCTTACATACAACAAAAGAAATGTTGGGTGAATTGTTGTTGTCTTAAAGGAGTTATGCATCTAACCTTTGCAAATAAACAACCTTGGAAAGTGATGAAGTGTTCGCCTGGTGGTCTGGTAAAACCTAAAGGGAAAGATGATAAGCTAGAAAGGACCACATGTACCTCAAGACAAAGCTAGAAAAATTTCACCTTAACCATCTCATATTGCAGATAACAAACTCCCTCCTCTCCCACTCACTCAAGGAATTTCTGCCGAAATAAATTGATTATATCAAATGAGTGAAAAGTAGGAGAGGGTATGTAGATAACTCCGCCAGGGATATGGATTCTCACTGGCAGCGGAGCAAGATCTGTGATGTCAGGGTGACTCCATCGGGGCTATGGACGCTCGCCAGCAGTGGATCAACACCACAACAAGTAAATGATGATAAATAAAAGGCTTGGTGCCAGTGAACGATTTACTTGAATCTTGTCAAAATAGGGTGTGGGTCATTGTTAAAGGGAATGAAGGTGGAATAAAGGTTGAAACCCCATAGGTAGGCCCTGATTCACGAACCAAGGAAATTTCAAACGCAAGGATAGAAGAGACTTTGATAAAAGAAAAACAACAATAGTTAAATTCTTAACCAACTTCTACATCATCTAAGCCCAGGGAAGGAACATAAATTCTTCTTTCGCCCAGTAAGTCGCCATTTTTTGATCACTCAACACACCCTAAAAGCCTTATGAAATTTCATCACTTTTTGGGTACCACTTTTTTTCTTCACTATCTGAATCGATTTCACTATGGGAAATGGTTTATCTTTTTTTTTTTAATGAATCTTATCACCTAGTCAGGTTTGTTTGAACTTGTGAAACCTCATGAATAAAATAACTTGACACCCAAATTAAGAATTGGTAGCGAACACTGCACCTAACACGGCTAGGTTCAGTGTCGAAAAAATTCAAGCAAGTAAAGGGACCGCACGGTAGCAACAGTCGCCGAGCGTCGATCCCCATCGGCATCGACAGAAGGAGTATTTGGTTTGCATAAGTTATTCGAAAAACATTTCAAGAGGTAGTCGATCCCCTTCGGCATAGACAAAATATGGGAAGGATAGACATTGACAAAGTCGTAAAGAAGTCAATGGTAATCGATGACTAATTCTCTTTATCGGGGTCGGGGAAATCCAAAAAGGTTACAAAAATCATTTTGACCGCGAAAAACATATCGTCGATCCTCAATGCGTTCTCGGGATCGGTAATTTTTCGAGNAAGACCCATAATTGTTTTGGTTTCTAGTATTAAACTATCAATACTATCTTCATCTTAGTTCCTTTATTGAAAAAGAAAACACAAAGAGATGTTGCATTAACTTGATACTAATATGATGCAGCTTTTATTTATTATCCTACTCTACCTAAAAAGAAAGAAAACTCTTTATTCAAGTGTAAGAACTTTTCCAATGTAACCATGTGCGGAGCAGAAAAAAAAACTTACCCATATCCACATATGAAAAAATTAGCTCAATGATTGCCTGGATATGAGGAACCAACCGACCTTTTTGATTTGGCAGCAAGAAGCATTGTAGGATAAAATGACATTGTAGCATGAATACCTCTTGGAACCAATTTTCTATGTAATCTCTACACATATCCTCCTCTTCTGGATGATTGATTTCTTTAGTACATGAAGGATCTGTTGATATGCATGTTGAGAACTCCTGAGTCTCAGGTCTTAATGATCGCTCTCTATCAGATGTAGTCCCTAATTTTTCAACTTCCTTTGCAAATTTGAAAGGAGAATATTTTTGTAGCTTAGGGAACTTTGGTCCTTATAGTATTTCCGGAGAGATAGATAAATTTTTGGTTGTTTCCAAAATATGTTCTTCTTGAGAAGGAGAAATATCGACTATTGCCAGGATTTGAGAGAGTTCTTCCAAGATTATAATATTTTCATTCATTTTGTAGGTTTATGAGTCCTTTCTCAGACTTGGGTGAGTATCAGGGGTTCTTGCAACACCCAATGAAATAATAACTTCAATTTAATGCTACTAAAACAAAAATGAAATGAAATTAATTGAAAAACTTAAAGCACACTACTTAAAGAAAACTTGAACTCCTCAAGCTATTTTAGACCTTGTTTTCACCAAGTTATCTTTTCACAAGAGTTAGCTCTTCAAAAAGAAAATACAATTGCAGGAAAAAAAGCGTGCTTGAGGGAAAGTAAATTGCAGGAAAGTAAACACACTAAGAAAATTAAACAAACTTGTAGAAAAAAGTAAAGACTCTTGCAGCAAGGGAACAACAAGGATTTGGAGAAACCCAATAAAATGGATGTGCAGGTTCTTACCTATTGTCTTACAGTATCTCCTCCCCCTTGTTGTGTAATTAAAGGAAACCTACCTACCTAAGCTCTAATCCCTTTAGCATCTCCCCGACAACGACGCCAAAAATTTCGAGTGAAATATATGTTGGAAGAAGAAAGGGAGAGAGCAAAATCAAAGTTCATTGCTCATCAACAGATAGTTAAAAGGTGGTTTGACAAGCATAAGGCCAAAGAGAATAATTTAGAGGTAGAAGACTTAGTCCTGAAATGGGATAAAGCGAATGTGCCGAAGGTAAAACATTCTAAGTTTCAGAATCTATGGCTCAGACCTTTTCAGGTAGCCAAGAAACTTGGGGAAGGAACGTATCAGTTTCAAAATATGAGGGAAGAACCTGACGCCCTCCCAGTGAATGACCAAGCTCTAAAACAATATTTATGTTAAAAAAAAAATGTGTGTGTGTGTTTTCATGATATTTTATTTTTAAGTAGGCTAATTGTGGAATCCTTTTATTATGTTTTCTCTTTTGTAGTATTTTTTGCGCTTTGAATATTTTGTTCCACAAGGAATTGGTTGAACTTAATTCATGTGGTATAGATAACTTTTTTCCTGACTCATGCTTACATACAACAAAAGAAATGTTGGGTGAATTGTTGTTGTCTTAAAGGAGTTATGCATCTAACCTTTGCAAATAAACAACCTTGGAAAGTGATGAAGTGTTCGCCTGGTGGTCTGGTAAAACCTAAAGGGAAAGATGATAAGCTAGAAAGGACCACATGTACCTCAAGACAAAGCTAGAAAAATTTCACCTTAACCATCTCATATTGCAGATAACAAACTCCCTCCTCTCCCACTCACTCAAGGAATTTCTGCCGAAATAAATTGATTATATCAAATGAGTGAAAAGTAGGAGAGGGTATGTAGATAACTCCGCCAGGGATATGGATTCTCACTGGCAGCGGAGCAAGATCTGTGATGTCAGGGTGACTCCATCGGGGCTATGGACGCTCGCCAGCAGTGGATCAACACCACAACAAGTAAATGATGATAAATAAAAGGCTTGGTGCCAGTGAACGATTTACTTGAATCTTGTCAAAATAGGGTGTGGGTCATTGTTAAAGGGAATGAAGGTGGAATAAAGGTTGAAACCCCATAGGTAGGCCCTGATTCACGAACCAAGGAAATTTCAAATGCAAGGATAGAAGAGACTTTGATAAAAGAAAAACAACAATAGTTAAATTCTTAACCAACTTCTACATCATCTAAGCCCAGGGAAGGAACATAGATTCTTATTTCGCCCAGTAAGTCGCCATTTTTTGATCACTCAACACACCCTAAAAGCCTTATGAAATTTCATCACTTTTTGGGTACCACTTTTTTTCTTCACTGTCTGAATCGATTTCACTTTGGGAAATGGTTTATCTTTTTTTTTTAATGAATCTTATCACCTAGTCAGGTTTGTTTGAACTTGTGAAACCTCATGAATAAAATAACTTGACACCCAAATTAAGAATTGGTAGAGAACACTGCACCTAACACGGCTAGGTTCAGTGTCGAAAAAATTCAAGCAAGTAAAGGGACCGCACGGTGGCAACAGTCGCCGAGCGTCGATCCCCATCGGCATCGACAGAAGGAGTATTTGGTTTGCATAAGTTATTCTAAAAACATTTCAAGAGGTAGTCGATCCCCTTCGGCATAGACAAAATATGGGAAGGATAGAAATTGACAAAGTCGTAAAGAAGTCAATGGTAACCGATGACTGATGCTCTTTATCGGGGTCGGGGAAATCCAAAAAGGTTACAAAAATCATTTTGACCGCGAAAAACATATCGCCGATCCTCAATGCGTTCTCGGGATCGGTAATTTTTCGAGAGAGTCCATCCGAGAGCACTTGGGTAGGTTTATCGTCGATCGTCGATCCGTGATGTTTTTCAACGATGGAAAGATAAGATCAGGTTTTAGAATGTATATCTTAAATAAAGTCTCGATTCTGATTAAAACGAGCAAATGAGGTCACCAATATTGAATGCCACGTGTCCTTACCACATAATGGGGTCGAACGACCTAGTTTCATCCCAATCCATTTTTTAGGTTCCCATGGTCTTAGTCATGCCTCTTAGTCAACTTTTCCACGTCAACTCTGTATGGCAAGATCGATCAGTGTAATAAATTTTTCAAGGAGATATCAATGAAAATTTTTGAAGCACAATCTCGACCCCCGATCCACCAATTGAACGAGCGAAACGATGGGATGTTTGTGTCATAAGATACAATCGGATTTGGACATTTAATAGACCAGATAATTCCTGATCCCACATTTTTTTCTACCTCGTGCGCCAATTAAACAAAATCAATTTGAAATCACTGATAGACCATATTACCACCCACGCCCGCACCCTTAACCCATGATGAATTTAAGTTTAAAAATCTATGAAGATCTGGTGACAGATTTAATGAAATTACAATCATAAACCAAATTGAATGGATGATGCAACAAGGTAAGTTCATTCCTTTTTAAATCTCTAGAACGGTTTTGAACGAATTCATTCTGCGCACAAGTTGAATTCCATAGCATTCGAAGGAGAAAAGAAAACGTCTCAAGACTGTACTTACCCTCTGATTATCAAAACCAGGTTTAACAAGCTGCAGAGGTATGTATTCAAGTTTTTCAATTTGTTGGTCGTAATTTATATATGCATATGGTTTTCTTGCACAATCTCTAAACTATGTTCTATTTGCAGGTAATATGTTGTTAAGAAAGCCAACCACCAGACGTTTGTTGAGGGCACCCAAACTAAAAGAAGATGAAATAGGTGAAGGTTCTTCTCCAGGGACCATGAGGCAATTGGAGTATGCTCCCAGGGTGGAGCCTGTCATTAAAACATCAACAAAGAAATATTTTGTCCAGCCTCCAGCCTTTGGTGATATAGAAGCAAGCACCAGATCCAAAGTAATTCTCCCACAGTGGGGGGATCTCTTCAAAATAATTAGTCGAGAAGAATACCCAGAGTATATCCCACACAATGACCTAGCCATGAGGACTCTTGATGACCAAGTGTTCCTGAACATCCGACAGTCTATTTACACATGGTGGCAAGAAAAACCCCGGTTTTCCCTTGCATAGAGGTTCTGAAATGGCTCATCGACCATATAGATGGGAGGAAGTGCTTGATCAAGGATGAGAATGGCGGATGTGTCAGAGCTTTCCTCCTGACATAAGTCAAGAAATACTACAAGCTTAGGGACCCAGAGGAGCGGCTCGACACAGACTTCGTGGTGAATTTCTATGAATTCCATGACACCAACCAATTAATGGACTCATGGTGGAAGGAAGACAATAAGTTCACTAAATGGATCAATGGCTAGTATGGGACTATTAACTTGAGAGATCCATACATCTATTTGATGGCTATCATCTGTTGGATATATGGATAAAAGGGTTGCTCCAAGTTTTCGGAAGCATGGATGTCGTTGGTATACACAGTGGTGATCTTCGGGAGCAGCTTCAACTGGGGAGCGATAATCTATAAAAAATTAAGCATCTGTGTACAGAAGGCTCAGACGTTGAAAGAAGGGGAGGCACCCACTTTCTACATGGCCTCATACATTCTCGATGTCATGTGCGCAAGGAATGTCTTCGTCGGCATGAATTTAAGCTGGCATGTTGCAGAGCTCCCGGTCCACATCTACTTCAACATACTATGGGAAAATAGGTACAAAAAAGCTTACCCACTCATCTACGATGAATTCATCGCCCGTATTCATTTTATTATTTTCAAGAAGGAATGCCCCAGATTATCCACAGCATCCAAGAAGATGTTAGCAACGGTTGCTACTTAATTAGACACTTAGATGGATGGCCTTTACTATTTCGGGACTTCGACACTTCTGGACTCCGAGACTTTTCCACTCCCAATTCATTCCACTTCCCCGGAGTGATAACTTTTGAATTTCTTGCGCCATCCTCCTACTACCTGATCCAATAGTAGAGAAAGTTCCCAAAGGGATCTTAGATCAACGTTCTATGTACATTCACGACTTTGGTATATGACACTTTTCACTGGTAGAGACTTTGGACACCCCTGGAGGCCATACTCCCGGAGATGACATGGCATGCTAACATCAGCTATGGTGACGTGTACCCATGGAATGCATGCCATGTGTCACTAAAAAATGAACAATTTGGGGTCCAAAAGATATTGAATCTGGATGACATGTGTCCCCACATGGAACCCCTAGGCCACGTGGCCTACGATGCGTCATCCACCAAATAGATGGTCCACACTTTGCTCCTTGATATATGATTGAGATCGAATCCGGGACTCTGGAGCTTCGGGCTTCAGAAGTTTCCCAAATCCAACACATGCTACCTCCCGGATAGTTGAAT
>JZKD02S1672860.1:1089325-1105073 GCA_000966675.3 Picea glauca | reverse complement strand
TTTCATAAGGTGCATTCTCGGTTGAATCCAACACCCAAGATTGAGTTATTACATGTCCGATTTCTTGAATCAAAATTGATAGGGTTGAGTAGTTGAAACTCAAATCATTGTAATAATTTGAGATGCATTTTCGGTGGTAACCAACATCTTAAACTTCCTGGAAGTGAATTCAAAGAAACGAATTCAAATGAGTGTGACAAATTCAAGCGAGCGAGTTGCAAGTAAGCCTTCTTTTGTCGAGTCAAATTGTAATCATGATCTTCCTGCATAAGGAGACCTCATTTAGTGTTTTGAAATGGCTCGAAGTCTCAAATTATTAGAGTTTGTGGACACTCTAATAAACACCATTGAAGACAATACAATGATATTGAACAAAGCAACTCTTCAATTAGTGATAACTTGTTTGCAAGTGACGAAAGATAAAGTTAAACTTCTTCAATCTCAATCCCAACTATTGAATGATGAGTTGATAGATTTCAAAAATCAACAGCCAGTGAAGTGTTCTAAACTATTTTTTTTTTTAGCACAACCCTCTCTATGATGATGATGATGATGATGATGATGTTTTTGATCAACAGTCAGTTAAGGAGCAACTTAGTAAGACAACTCCATATGCAGACAAAGCCAAAGTTATTCATGAACCTACATTTCAAAAGTTTTCTTTTGAGTTTAGTGAAGGAAATCTTTCAATGATGCAACAACATAAAGTAAATCCACTTCCACAGATCTCAAAGCAATAAGTTCAAAATACTCTTTCCAAGCCCATCATCATACCTTGGGAAGAAATCAGCTACAATAAGAATATAACATGACTTGGATATGACAAGGAAGTTACCTTTCATATTCTTGATTATTCAAAACCAATCAAGTTCCGAAGTGTTGGACTCCTTCAAGAAGTTTCAACTTCACCTGTTCAAATTCAACATCAGAACGAAAAATGTCAACATTGCAATCGAGTTGGTCACAAGTAGAATCAGTGTTTTGATCTCCAGCATTGCCAACATTGTGGCAAGCATAACCATTCTTCAGAGAGATGTTCAACACTAAAGAAACCTGCAAGATTGAAGATTCACAATTAGTGAATCAATCCTTGGCAGTGGTAATCAACAACCAAGCGATTATATAAGTCTTATCGTAGAATCCAATCATGAGTAAAGACCAATATTGCAACACATAACATTTTTGTACCTCACATAAGTGGTCCCCTTATTGCGTAGATTTTAAGCATGGGCCTCATGAGATGAGATAACATGTGGTTGTTTCCACATGCCCACTTTGTGTTTTATACAAATGGAATAAGTATGGTACTCTCTTGAGCCTAGAGGGGGGAGTACAATTATGTAACTCTTATATACATTAGGGGGGGAGTTTCAAAAATCAAGTGAAGATGGTTCATGAAACCACTTGTGGTCTCTCCTTTCAGCTGACAAAGGGGGGAATTGATGATGGAATTGAAGATGGTTGTCGAACCGAAAGTTTCGACCACAAATATGTCAGATGGGCATCAAATTTGCCGAATGGGCAACTACGGTTTGTAGATGATAGAGTTTAGTAGAACTATGATTCAATGACTTGCAATTGAATCATACACATGATACATTGGGATGTTGTTGGACACTTAAAAGTGTCAAAATTGGTTAGTGGTCATCCAAAAACCATCATATACATGGCATCAATTGGTCAGTGGTTGTCCCAAACCACAAATTTAGAGAGCACTTCAGTGATACACTGATAGTGGAGTGGTGATACTACATGTTCACCAATTAGCAGAAGACATTAGATTCTTCTAGCTCAAATACTTGGCAAAATGATTGAATTGTCAAGCAATCAGAGAATGTTCAGATATTGTAGTTGTTCACTTCCATATCTCAGCTCTCTTCAAGTTCATTTCAGATGAACCATTCAACATCGAGATTGGTAGTTTTTCAAGCAGTTCTTCATTGAGGCTCAACTCAGGAGTTTTAGTATGAAGACTTGGAAATAATACCAGTTTATGCTTCATTAATGGTATTATTGATCGGACTTGTGATTGAGGGGGGGAATGTTAGCCTATGGCTTACCTTAACCAATCACTAAGTTTAATTGTCACATATATTTGTATTATTCATTTAAGATATTAGTAATATATTCTCAAGTGATGACTAATGAGTTAGTTAAGATTGTCTAACCTAATCATCATGCGTGATTTTAGGATCTAGAGAAAATCTCTCTATGAGATGTCATCACTCATTGTACTATAAATATGTAACATTGGTGTGAATACATTTGAATTGGCTAGTAAATCTTTTCCACCATCTTCTTTATCAACCCACCTTACAAAACTAAACATTGAAATCCAATCACACTAAATTTTTTTGACATAATACATTAAAAAAAATCAACAATCACAAAAAAATATATATATTTCATCCTTTTGTCTTTTAATATATATTTCATCTATTGGATTATCCTAACCCTATAGCGTGTGATATATTTCAACATTGAAAAAAGAGGCACATTGAAAACAATATACCCCACATCATTGAAAAAAAAGCCACGCCAAAAAACAATATACCCCGCATCAAAGGTATAATTATCAAACATGTCAATCTTTTCCTCCCTCAAAAGAGGTGAAGAAAACTAGAGAAATATTCTTTTGAAAACGATATGGCATACACAACTCCATAACACATGGCAGCAAGCATTAAACGTAGGCTGCCTTTTAAATTTGGTAGCTAAGTATCTTGAATTTGTTTATTTGAGCTTCATCAAGTAATGACGTCCAAAATTAGATAATTTTTGTTGAAGACTCTGTATGTCTAGCAACATTTTCCAATGTTCAACAATTTTGTCAAGGATATGCTCTGTGTTTTGTTTATATTTTACTATTATTGGAATTTGAAATTCATCAACGTTATTGTTACTCAAAAACCCTAAAATATTTGTTATATATAATTTTAATTATTAAAATTTACAATTCCAACTATTTTTCTAAATATTTAACTAGATTTCCAATAAAAACTCAGAAAAAAAAATAGAAAATTTAAACAACTTCATATAAAAAAAAACTTGTGAAAACATTCCATAAAATCTAATTTTCATGTGTTAACAGTAAGTCTTTTCTTAGATGGCCACGGCCACACCCATCATTGATTCATTTGGCTTTTACGTCGCACTAAAATTGGTGGTATTTTTTTGGAGTGGCCGCGCCCATGATTTGATTCATCTTGACTACGAAACTGGTAGTACTTTTGGAGGGACCGACAACCTAAAGCTTCCGAGGGCCAATTATTTTCCGTCGGCGCAACTTGACAAAAGTTAGCGGCGTCCGCCAAATATACCTTTTCTAGAGGAGATGACTTTTGAAGTTCAGTGGTATAGTACAGTTCACGTGTGAAAACGCTGACCCTTCCTTTACAATGAAAAGTAAAGGGTGGCAATACCAACATTCTTTGACCCTCAAAAGGCGGAATATTTTAATACGAAAAATAAGCCCCTTTCACCTATTCACAAGATATCAAATCAAATTGGAAAATAAACCACATCCCACGGACACTATCAAAGCCTTCTTTACATTATTATATTATTTTGTTTTATTTTATGTATATATAGAAGAATTTATATATAAGTTATGAGTTTGCTAAGATAAAAATAATAAAGTGTCACAAGTTTTATAGTGAAAATAGGAGTTAGTCAATTCCTAAAATATCATGGGATGAAAGAGTGTGTCAGTTTTGTGTTACTAAAAAGATTGAAGATGAAAAACACTTTCCATTATCTAGTTTATATCCACTTTAGATCTTAATTTCAAAATATTTGTTCTAGTACAAACCTTCCTAATTATTTAACTCAACAAAAGTATAGTGATATTAAAAAACTTTTCTTAATGCTTTCATCATCATCATATATATGTGATCAATTTATATTTTAAACAAATGCAACTTTAATGTACATTAAATGGAAAATATGATGTATGTGGTTATTTTATATATACAATTCAATGAAAGTTAAATGTTCAAAGATTTTGATTTTTTAATATATTTTTATTAAAATTTGGTTAGTTAATTTTTATAAAATATCGGCAATCAATAGCAATTAAGTTGCCTCTTTTGAGGCCTGATTGTTGGTTTGTCAGTGTGATGAAAGTCAGAACAATAACTTTCAACTCTTCCTAACTGGTCTTATTAGCATCTTTCTCCCCTCTATTTATTCCCCTCTCCCTTACCCATATGATGAGTGAGCGTTAACACCCTTTGTTTTTGATCGAGCGACTACGTTCCTCATAAAGCCCTGATCAAACTATAGTTTGATCGGGCAATCAATAGAAATTAAGTTGGATGTTTAGAGTTTACTATTTAGCTTTTAATTACATTACATGTCAAAAATATGAACTAGATTGCAACTCTTCTAGTCAAGAGCCCTCTCTTCTAGTTAAGAATCACAGCATAAGATCCAACATTTAAAATAGTGAAAAAATTAATTAAAACTGTTATTCTATTGATCTCTTAAACTGTTAAACCTGGTGAAATTCATTAAAATCAATCAATCAACTCAATACAGATTTTTGTGTACTCTGGCTATTTATCCGTTTCAATATAGGAAAAACCTTGAGAAATCAAGCAATTCAGAATTCAACTGACTCATTAAATAGTTACACTCAGTGCCCACACATAGTGAAAGATTGAGGTTCTCTTTCTCTTTGGCATCATCAGCAGACAAGAGATGATTTATATACAGACAAGAAACAGCACAGCTCCGCTTGGGTCTCACATTTGATCGCAAGCCGGCGGCCATTCCTGCTTGCAAATTCTATTAAGGAACGCTGTTAACGAAGTATTAATGAAACAAAGGGTCGCTGCATTCCCATTCCGATTCCGATCCCCCTCCCTTCCTTACTGTATTTTGTTATGTAAAACAGAAGTAATTTTTCAGAATGACAAGAATGGTTATGGTGTTAAGCACAGGGATTCGTTAATGGCGAGGGGTCACTTGCTTCAGTACTACGGTAGGAATCAGCCTCGAAAGTCTCGATCTGTGCTCAGAAACGAGCTCCTCTGCAAACCATTCGAGTCGCTCTGCATTGCTGAGGGAGAGCTTTCGTTTTCCTCCGAACGGGAGAGACTCCATGCTCTTCTGCTTCAGCATGATATCTGTAAAATCCATCAGCATCTTCACGTTTGCCTCGCTCGGATCGTCCGTGCCGCCCGTGCATTTTTCCGTGAATCCGTTACCCTGTATATTCCATAACCATGATTTGTTCAGTAAACGGAAAAATGGGAATAAATAGAAAAATGCACTGCAGAAGCCATTGCAGAATGCAGGCCTGAAATTTGTCGTCTAGGCCTAAAAGTTACAATGCACTTTAGATTTCTTTTTAACCTCAAAAATAACATCAGACATACATGCAACTGTCAATTATTAGTTTACCTGAATCCTGACATAATTGCGCCTGCTTTGCCCGAATGCCATGCTGATGGCGTGATCGACAGTGTCGGAAATTCCATCTCCGACAATTGTAATGACGGGCTTAGCCCATTGGCGGGCGCCCCATCTCCTCACCTTCTCGTAATCGTAAGCCCGATCGAACTGCCCCGTTCCGACGGACAGCACCAGCAAATCCTCGACGCCTCCCACCAAAGGAAACTCCTGCTTGTTATGCACAACATGCGTTATGGCGGCGGCAGTGGGATTGTTCATCACCAATCCCGCGTCGATCGCCGTACAGATTGTCTGACCGTCGACCGAACTCAAGAGCACGGGCTCAAAGAAACCAGGCACTGCCGCCGCCGCCCGACAGACCTCCCAGAGACGGAAGTCGAAGTTGTCGGTCTCGAGTGCGTCGGCGCGGGAGAAGAGGAAAGGGGCGGCGCTGGACAGATCGTAGCAGGGAATCAAAAGGGGCTTCAGCGTGTCCTTAAGCGTTAAGCTCCGCCCGTCCTTGGCGGCGAACAGGCGCTTCAAGACGCGTTCCATGCTCTTGCCGGAGAACTGGGCGCTCTTCCGCCGGAATTTAGCCAGAATTCCTCCCGAAGCTGGCTTGAACATCCTGCGCCCCTCCTCCGCCAGCAGCCTCCACACTTCCTCCGCCCGACAGAGCGGGCGGCCGCTGCCGTCGTTGGAGAAGAGCATGGCGGCGATGAGCCCGCCGACGCCGGTACCGATTGCCACATCAAAGAAATCGGCAATTCGGGCGTCGGGGTCACCGGTTTTCCTCTGCAGGGCCTCTTCCAGATACGCCAGTGTGCGCCCCGCAACGATGCCTTGCATTCCCCCGCCATCGATGCTCAGAATGCGAACCTTTCCGCCAGTCGACTTTTTGTCGATGAGCTCCTTCTCCCAGTCGTAGCCGAACAGAAAATTGTTCTCCAGCAACGAGAAAATCTCGTAGCTGAGCTTGTTGCTATCGCAGCTCAGTCGGCCATGCCCAGCTTCCAGTCCCAGCTCCATAATTCGATTTATGACGAAGAATCTTAATGTGGGAAGAGACGTAGACGGATCCTCTCTTCTCTGAGCTGCAGCAACGAGGAGAAATTCTAGAATCGATGTGAGTAATATGCACAGGGGTTGCGGGATTTATATGGAGTAAGGCTATGTATGGGTTGTGGGTTTGATCCAATCCGAGACCATCAGACAGCCGAATCTATAACGCAGATTGAACAAATCTTCCGAGAGATGCCTAGAAATTCACCGACCGCCCCACTCAAGTACTAACCGCACCGCAGTAAACTTTAACCCTAGTCTCGGGTCGGATGGTATGCCCACCCTCGCGTGTTTTGCATTGTACCTGTGCTGTACTGTAATTTCAAGGTCAGGCGAACAGTAAATACATTACTCGCAGTGATTAGCTTCCCGTCAAATTAGATCAGACATTTAAGGACCCGCATCTATTTAACGGGCACAGGCGTCAGGCACCTACCCTCAGGTCGGAGTAAGCTAACTGGGAGCAATTTTTCTTTATTTTTATAAAAATGGTTTGAATCCAGTCAGATTTTCAGGTTGGGTAACCTGAGTTTGAGTTTGGCATGTATCAAAGTTTCATAGATTTCAGAATCTTATTTTAATTTAATTAATAATTAATAAATCTCAACATCATTAATAATTAATTTAATTAAAATAAATAAATAATAATCAATTTACCTTAAATTAATCAAAAAAAATTATAAGCCTAACTTTATCCAAAAGATTGTTCACACGGTTTTCTTGTGTTTTCTTTGGGATATATGTGTCACATAATAATAATAAAAAAAAAATAGTGCTATGGTATTAGCTATACATTATATTTAAATAAAATAATTTAATATTTTTTAAATATAAATTTTAAAATTTTAATAATATTTAAATAGAGAATTTTCAATCATACTTGATTAATTTTATATTAATGTAGATTTATTTTAAACATAAATCTATCAAGTATAAAGTGGGATTCCATTTTTTAAAATGTAAATTTTTTTTAAATTAAGAAAACTTTATTTTTATTATTATTTTTTTTTAATATAATCTTATTTTATATAACATTAACTTCTCAACATCTCTCCATACTAAATTATAAAACACCTAACTTTTTAATACAATTAAAATTATAATTAAAAACATAAAAAAAATATAATTTTCATTTTAAAATATGATATAAAGGATACTTTATCACCACACTGCATCCTTATCCCTCATCATATAATATATTTTGTTTGTATTGTATGTAATTTGAATTATCTCTTTTAGATATTTAATTGAAATCGGCCACGATTCTCTCCGGATGTCGGGGAGGCACAATATGATCCCTATACTCGCGGATTTATATTGTGTAACGTATACGGCGTCTCATTTTTTCCATGTGCCAATACAATACAAAGCGGGAAGGTCGAGTTATTTTCAAGCTTCTCAATTAACATAATCCTTAATTTTTTCATTAAAATATTTATGGGAAGGATTTTTTTTACTTATGTGAGTAGAAAAGAAGGAGGTATATTTTAATTCATGCTTTTGGAATTTGATCATATTCTATGTAATGAATGTTAAATGGATTATTTAAATCATGAAAATTATTAATCCATTAATATTCATAAATAAATTAATGATTTAATCTACATTTGAATAATAATATATCTAATAGATATATTTATTTAATTCTAAATAAATAAATAAACTAAATTTATGATCAATTGCTTGTTACAAAACTCCAATTTTTTTTAATGTTTATTTGTCCCAAAATAGAATTTAACGCTCTTGACTTTCCCCATTGTGTTTCGAGGAAGCAACCTTATTCTAAGTATTTTATTGTGTTTATTCTTTAATAATTGGTCATCATTATGTCTTGATGGCTATATTTCACTTATTGCACTTACCATTTCCATATCTTCTAAGTCATAAAGGGTACCAATTTTTAATARTATTATGATGAATGCCGTACAKTGTAGCTTATTCAAGCAAAGATATTTAAACAGATGTTTTTTACTTATTTCAGTTAGACATATTAAAAAATAWTGTACTTTGGAGGGTTTTATTATGGAGGAAATTTGTTGCAATCAGGGTTGGAATTTCAAAAGGTTARTCAAATTTAATGATTTTAATAAATATATTATCTTTTAAAAAAAAAAATTAACACAAATTTATAGTTATGATAAAAAATTTATTATATTTAACGTTTAAATTAATCTRTAATGAACAWTTTACTCATCAAAAATTCCATCCCAAGTTTCAATCATGATTTATCTTCATTAAATATTTAAGTAAAAAGCAAGAAGCAAGTATCCACSATAAGGACTTGACAAGGATTTGAAAGTARCATTTGMAATTGTTTATATATTTTTATCCAACTGTATATGCATTTTTTATAATTAATTTTTTTTGGTTTTGTTAATATAATTTAATAAATTTTAATTTTTTTAATTAATAAATAAARAGTAATTTAAACATTAATWAAAAAAAAAAATTGGATCTATAATCTCTTTGTCGACATCATATTTTTCATACATAATTAATAATTTAATCAATCTAACTCTTGAAAATGAGAAACATTTTATAAGTGTAGCTGTCGCTTRGTTAAAAAAAAACATATGTGGGGTGGCATAGTCAAATATTCCCACGTGTGGGTCCTCATGTAAAACGTGGGGGCTTGTGAGTGATAGGGTGGGGAGGGACAATGTGATAAAGTTTTCCATTATAATGATATTACACCTTCCCTTCCCTAGGTTTCCCCTTCTTCGACTTAATAGTGGAACACCGAATCTTGATGTTATTAATTTTTAATTATTAACCAAATAAATAATAAATTATCTTCTCTATATTCTTAGAAAGGAAAACTAAAGTTTAAGTAGAGGTTGTACTTTGAATTTTATGGAAATGTTTTCAATGAATCTTTTGGAAAACGAAACTTAAATTTTAGTTTATTTTTTAATTAGAAAATTTAAGTTAGAAAAGTTTGATGGTGAGGATGACCTCGGAGTACACATTATATTTAAATGAAACATCCTTATCGTTTGTGGGCACGCTTGAAATTTGGCATCTTCCTTTACATTTGGAAAAAAATAATTAATGCTACACTATAGCATCGTTTTATTTATATTTTATGTTGTTTTACATATATTATTATTTTCATGTATTAATATATTTTTGAAGTGAAGTGGGAAAGATAATTATAAGTACGTCCCTTAAAAGTAAGGGAAAGGTTATTTTAATGGGTTATGAATAATAAATATAATTATTATTTAAAGTAAAATATGAGTTTTTTTTTAATAATCTATAAATAATTAATAAAGGACACTTTGTTGATTATGAATAATGAATAGGAATATGCTATATTATTTAAAGTGGAATAAAAGCTTTTTTGAATGGTCCTAATAAAGTACACATTGTCGCACATAATTTTAAAAGTAAAGATTAATGTTATAGTATGTTATCATTTTTATTAAAATTTAACTAACAAATTTGATATTGGAAACATACCTTATTGTAATGTAATTTTAAACCCGACGGGTGTTTCATGTTCTTGTTAGTCTTATCCTCGGGTGATTTTTGCATGTTTCTATTAGTCTTATCCAGGTTGATTTTTGCATGTTTCTATTAGTCTTATCTAGGTTGTAATAAATGTTGTTTATTTTTATATTATTGTTTCTACAATAAGTGCATGGACTTAGTATAAATGTTTATAGTTTGAAGTCTATAATACTTCTATATAAGTGTTAGACAAATCTTATTAATTTTAATGGAAGCTCTTGGCAAATACGACATAGTAGGGTATCAGATTTTGTTTGTAAAAGTAATGTGCATTCGAAGTCCAAATTTAGGGACCTTTGCCTAGTAAAGAATTTCACATAATCATGAAACAATGACAATGGGAAATTAAGCACAATGAGACCTACTATATTACCTTCATTCAAGGACTAGAAGAAGCTATAGAGAATGGCGTGGATGCAATTTCTATTGTTTAGTGTCCCAACATTTTATCTATATGAGGGGTTTGTAACATTAGAGTCTTAAATCTAATACCATTATGTGAAAATTCCCTATCTCTTAGTCATACTTCTCATCATTTACAATAGACCATAATAAGATTGATACAAATATCAAAGAATGGTGTTAGATCATGGAATTCACTCCCTAATTCATCTTTCATGTTGGAAGTTGGCTAAAGTAGGATGGTGATTTCTTGGGTCCTCTCTAGGGTTAATTTTCCTCCCTACTCTCTCATCTTCATGGAGTGGCCTCAATGACAAAGAACTCTAGGGATTCACAAGACTAGGGACCAAAAGGAGGAACATACTCACTGAAGCATGGATATATAAAACAACATTGAAGCTTAAGTTACCCCATCAATTGATTATTTAGGAGTAAATCTCGCAAGGTGATTATCTCCCAAAAGTTTATCTATTTTTGGGGGGGACCAAAAGGAGGAGCACACTCAGTTAAGCATGGAATATTACAACAAAATTATTGGAAGTAACCACATCAATTGATTATTGAGAATCAAATATAGCAAGGTGAATGTCTCTTGAAAGCCCGTCTAGTTCGATAGACCATGGTACATGACAAAATTTTAACAATTGGAAATATTATGAAGTGGGACATCATTGGGCCCTCCAAGTGCCCACGATATTGTTGTTCATAGGAGACATCAAAGCATATTTTCACATAATGCGACTTCACACATTAATCATGGTTCTTAGCCTTTAGAGATATGGGTTAGGATATTCCAATGATATAAGACCGATGTCATATTCTATTATCATGGTGGGCTTCATATCATGGTAGCCTAAGAAACAAAAAGCTTCTTAAGAGAGACTAGTTAGGCTTCCCAAAATTCTTCTTTCGGAAGGTCTAATTAGCAAGAAATTGTCTCATCTTCCAAAAAAGAACCATCAAAGGGTAACATCATGAAGGTGGGTAACACTTTCGTGAGAATGGGGGCGAAACAATTGTTAGAATCACTTTTCTAGCTGAAACATTGCACGTCAAATCGAACGGTGCAAAAACAACATCCTCAACTTTTGTGTAATAAAAATGGATTTCGTGTAATAAAAACATTATTTTCGGCCGAAAGTTTGAAAGTTTGTTTATTTCTTATGACTTTCGTTAGAAAACATCTTTCGGTCGAAAACCTGCAAATGGGACAGTTTGCAGAAAACTCCCAATTCTCTCAAGTTTACTTCAACTTTGGAGGTAGCAGACTCCTGCAAATACAAAGAATTTAGTTTCAGAACTGATACCAAGATTTTTAGAGTTCAATCTACTTTCATTTCATATAATTCATATTCATTCTCATTGTTTTTAGTTAATTTTAATTAATTTTTCAAAAAGCTCAATCCATAATATTTTTAGTTGACATTATGATTCAGTCAAATGAAAAATCCATATCTATAAAAATACACAGTGGAAAATTATGGAAATTTTATATTAATAAGATTTAGACTGTCCTCTTCAAAAGGGTATTTTTATATTTTACTTTTAAATAAAAATTAAGAAAACTAAATGACAGGTAAAAAATGTGTTTAAAATATAAACTTTTTCAGATTGGTCAACTTCAAAAAATTGTAGAAATTATAATATTCATCCGTTAGATGCAAAACTATAGTCAACATAAAATAGAGTCTATGTAGATTGTTGTAGCATATTTCGTTTGTCAAAAACAAATAGTTTAATAATGGATACATTGTTGGGGAAAAGCATAATTCATTATCATTCCCTTCATTTTTAAGGAACATATTGTCAAACAATTGCTAAGTTGACATATCAAATCTCAATAAAAAAATTTGAAAAATAGTCAGTAGAAAGCTAACAAAATTCTTGACAAGTTTTGTTTTTACTGTAAAGTGAAATTCTAAATAAAATAAAATAAAAAATACTTTTCTTTACCGGAAGTTGAAGAATGTGTGAAAAAATAATTTTTTTCTCAAAAAACAAGCAATTAGTGCAATGGCAATTCAAGCTATGAATCTTGTACTAGAGAAAATGTGAACCAATGGAACAGGAACAACCAACACTTAATATTTTAGTGTATCATAAAAGTCATGGTTAAACCCTCTTCTCTTTCGGGCGTTAGGTAGAAGGAAACACATTTTATTTTTCAATGTGGAATCTAAAGGAAAACTAGCGGTGGCAAGTGCATGTGGGGATCTTATTTGATCCCAAGACAAATATAGAAGTAGACTTTGCTTGGTGTTTATGAATTTCCTCCAATAACAAAGTTGAAGCATTGGAAACCATTCAAGCTCTCCATTTAGTTAAAGAGCAAGGTGTGAATTGTGCAACTATAGTTGATGACTCTTCAATCATTATAAGGTCCCTTTTACCATGTCTACTCCTCAAAATCCTTTACTAAGTCTCGTCTAGTCCAAAGAATGATATATGTATTCCATCGATTTGAATAAATTAATGTCTTTCAAGTATTGCAAGCACATAATAAAGAGGTCAATCAAATTTCAAATATGGGGGCATCCATAAATGAAGGTCAATTAAGAAAAATAGGGAACTAGGGGGTGGGTGGCGAGGAGGGGAGGTGTGTGGTGGTAAAAGACCCTTCTCTCCGATATGGCCCAGTCTTTGATGCCACAACATAACCTTTTCTCCAGATACTGTAGTGATCTAAAAATGAAGAAGACTTGTATTCTTGAAAATATTCGCAAGTAAAATTTATGTGTTAAAATGCAAATGGATCAACTTTGCAACACAACTTTAATAGAATTTACTCATTCAAGATGCATATAAACAAAAACAATAATAGTGAATAGAAAACACATAACACAACAAATGATAAAGGAGTTCACCCCTCTCTTGGGCTACATCTCCTGGTCCAGCTTCCAATGGATCATTTGTATTATTTTCTCAAAGTGCTCAAAAATGTGCTTTAAAATGCTCAAAATGCCAAATAGACTGCTCCAATGGTTTCAGAACATCCAAAAACCCCTAGCTGGGCTTTTTTGGCACCTTGTTTGGCCAAAAATTGAAGAAGATAGGCTTCCTGGAAGTCCCCCTTCAAAATTGTTGTCTCTGCATCTACAAATCGCACCCTCGTTGGCTCAACCTAGCCCACACACATATTTAAGTGTTAAAAATTAGCACCAGATGCATCCGCGCAAACTGTGCAAACTGTAGGATGGTTACGGGCGCACCTAGCCCCTAACTGCCAGGGCTATGGTCGTATAACCCATATGACCACGCGCAAACGCAAACATAGGCCCCCGTTTCCACAAGCCAATGGTTAAAGGACAAATGGTGGGTCGTTTGCATAACCGTTGAAAACAAAATACAAACTAAATCGCACATGCGCATATATGGCATAACATGTGGTCATATTACAACAATGTATGCATCCGGGGGCTGGGGCTAAGCCCTAGCCCGGACCCCCGCGCCAATACATAAACAATTCAAACTCAAAATTATTTAAAACCATACATATAACAAGGCATATGGTGTGGTGCGTTGGCAATGCAAACTTTGCAAAGGTTGTACTCGTGGGTGGAGGTCATGGGTTCGAACCCGGTGGACTCCAATAAAGTTTTATACAAACAACCAATAACAAGGTGCCATGTGGCAGCCCATGACTGGGCCACGTGGCACCGTACAACCAACCAAATACTGCCATGTGTCACAATGTCATTCATCCACATCTATCAACTATCTTCCACTCAGCCCTGCCATGTGTCGTACAGACTGCCACGTCAACAGCCGTATGGACTATACAGTCAGCATCGCTTTTTTTGCCTGTTTGTCATTTTGAAAAGAACGTGATATCCCTCGCTCCCGACGTCCGTTTGAACCCAAACGAGTTGCGTTGGGTTCGTAACGAAGAGGCCTATGCTCTCATTCGATTTGAAGTGATTCCGAGCACTTTTAATTTTTGAGCAAAATTTGATCCCCTGGATCATGTAGGAATTCTTTCTTCTTATTCTCCGATATCAGGAACAATGGAACTGTTACACCAATCACTAATAGTGCTTCCTTGCATCTTATACAGAGTTCCAATCCGAATTCCCTTCAGCAACATCATTTCTCCTCGAACCGTCCTGCAGGTTTCTTTTTCAAATACTATTTTTACCCCTGCATCATCCATTTTGCTTATAGAAATCAAATTTATGGCCAATCCTGGGATGTGCAGAACACCAGGCAGTGTTCTAATCCTTCCATATTTGAGCCTCAACTTGATGTTTCCTCGTCCTATGATTCTGGTTATTGAGTCATCGCCTAGGAAAACATTACCTCCATCATATCTTCCATATTGATAGAACCACTCCTTGTGGGGAGTCATATGAAAGGATGCACCCGAGTCAACTAACCATGTCTCATGATCTACATGTGTCATGGGAGTGTCCTCTTGCAAATAATGCATTTGTGCTATGTCCTTCCATGTTCTTCCATCTCATCTTCTCTGACAACAAGGAAGAGACCACATCATCGAAACTCAAGGTAGTTGTATTACTACCTATGGCCATAACCAAACTATCCCACAAGTCTTGTAAAGAGAACAGTAAATTGATATGCTTATATTCATATGAAGTTTTAATCCCAACAAATAATAATTGACTTACCATAGTATTGAAGGCGTTCATATGCTTTGTCACCGAGTCTCCATCTCTCATCCTCAAGTTATACAACTTCTTCCACAAGAATAGTTTATTTACCAGAGACTTAGATTGATACAAGTTCCCCAACTTATTCCATAACTCCTTGGTTGTAGCTTCCCCTGACACATTCAATAATACTAAATCTGAGAGACACAATCAGATTGTGCTCTTCGCCTTTCGATCCAACTTTTTCCATTCATCTATTGACATTCCTGTAGGTGCAGTACCTGGATCCACCATGATCCACTGATCTCTTTCTACCAACAGATCTTCCATCTTGAGATTCCATAGCTCAAAACTTTTCCCATTAAATTTCTCGATCTCTATTTTTGAATTACTCGCCATTTCTTTTCACTTGAAGAATAAATACCTCAGATCTCCCATTGTAACAAGGATTATCACAATCCCAATCCAAACCCCTGACAACAAAGGAGACCCCATGAAGCCAATAATTTCTCTGATACCAAATGCAGATTTTAACATTGTACAATTATTTACTGCAAACATATTTTCAATAAAAGAGCGGAAAATATACAATGGAAAATACACACATTACACAGAGATTTTTCCCCTGGAAACCCAAACCGGAAAACCAACATCTCCTATATTCATCTCGTCATACATTGTTTACAATAAAATATACATATAGGATCCCGTAGCATCTAATAACCAGGATTAGTCAAAAACCTTAACTAGAAATAGAAAAGTGTCGA
>JZKD02S1672860.1:1046209-1075537 GCA_000966675.3 Picea glauca | reverse complement strand
CTGCTTTATGTTTATAACTCTGAATTTCACAGTAAAGACTCACTGCCACTAAGATTAATGATTCAAAGTGAAAAATGAGAGTAAATCGTTAATAATCTACACTAACTGATTCACCTCCCCCTCTCAGTTAGTTCATACCTGTAACACTTCGTCGAAAAGTGCAAGATTGGGGGATGAGCCTAACCAGTTATGAAGGCTAGGAGATGCAACAGAAGCTTGACTGTGTCGAGTCCAATAAAAAAAGTAGCAGGCCACAGAGACCTTGAAGCAAGAAAAGGAGGAGGTCCTAGAGAAACTTTGGGTTGCGCAGAAGGAGAAAAATGAAATTCGGGTGAAGTTCGAGCATAACAATGCGAAGATACAGGAAGAAAAAGACCAGTTTCTCACAGAGAAGACTGCGGTCAAAGAGGTAGTGACTAAAGCACTTCGCTCTATGTCGGGCTTGGCACAAGAGGAACCACAGTCAACTGAGATGCAAGTAGGGAAGCTCACCGAAGCCATTCAAAAGGTTCAAGCAAGAGTAATGGAGCTAGAACTTCAAGCAGTGTCGAGTACTCTGCAAGAAGTGTGTGATCAAATGGAAGAAATCTCCAAGAGCGCAATTGGAAGGATCAGGGCACTCACCTCATAATGTAAGAAATTGATTGATTGTAGTGCGCAGACCTATGAATGCCTTGCAGAAGATCCGGAGCTGAGGAAATTGGAATCACAGCTCCAGAGGGTGTAGCAGAAGACATCCACCGTCTAGGAACAGATGAAGCTGCTCACCGTAGTTGAGAGGATGAAAAGATCATAGAAACAACACACAGTCCAACAACAGGGTACTGCCATCCAGAGCAGAGTCATGGAGGTTACACAGAGACTCCAGCCAGTGCAGAATGAATCATGCACGTGTTTTGAAGAGATTGAAGGACAAGGCTCGTAGATGGAACAAGTGGTTACGATAGTGGAACAATGCCTGGAAAGGCCTGTTACAGAGTAACTAATTCAGGAGTTTGTTGAGCAAGAGGCTCTGGTGAAGTAGCAAGTCGAGGCAACTCAAGCTAAGCTCGAAGCCTTTGAAGCAGTGTTTCCCAGATCTGAGTTACTCAGGATGCATCACAGGTGAGTGTTGGTGAACTATTGTCCCTTGACCAAGTTTTGAGGAAATATTGGTCGTGTTTGACCACTTTTGGGACTTCGATAGGCTGGTCGAAGATGGAGCGCCCAGGCAGAGTGATGATCGCGAGATCTCACTCATTTTGTGGGCTTTTGGACCTAGAAAAGGGTTTTAGGGTTTATGTAACGGGTTATGGGATGTCGTCCCATGGGTTTACCCATGTCTAGGCCCTTTGGTAAAAGTATATATAGCAAGGAATGTAATTTAGAAAGTACAATTTACTGATTTGGTTATGTGCAAAGCGATGTAAGTAGTAGTGTTAGCTATGTGCACAATAGGTTTGGATTAATGCAAGAGATTGGAAGTTTTTTTGTGTGATCTGGCTGTGTAAAGTAAGGATTTGTGCTATTAAGGAGTTGGCTCTGTGCATTGACCTAGTTTTGGGAAGGTGGATCTAGTGCATTGTGCACAGATCACCTGTCCACTGCAGAGTTACGCTCTGTGGATTTGTGCACAGGAGCAGAAGAATGTTAGAAGATCGAAGACTAATAAAGAAGAAGAGGAAGTTGGTGGACGTAGCCCCACACTGGGGTAAACCATATCTAATGCTGAGGTGGATTCAGAGGTTGAGTTGCTCGTGATACTTTCCTGATATCTTGCTAAATCTTCGAGTTGTCTTTATTCTCCAGGTATTCCACATTCTTTCCCCTCTGCATATCAATTTCAAGGAGAAATTAGCGCTCAAGATTTTGGTATCCATCATACCTACATAGCTGAAGGTGATCTTTCCTTCACACCATCCTATCCGTTTTCCCTCCAATCAAACCTGCAGATCCCACCACCTGGTTATTGGTTTTGATACACCTGCCCTCCATTGCTCCTAAGCTCTCAGTGTCCAAGAAAGTCTTATCTTCTACATGCACAGTGTGCTACCCAGAGACGCTACTGAAATGACGTTGCTTTTTCCCTTACCTCCTCTATCAATTGAGTTGGGCTCTTTCGACCATTTTTCAAATAAAATCACAAGGTATCCCTTCATTGTATGTTTTTCCTTAGTATTCATATATGTACACATTCAAGGGAGGGATTTTCACAAGTCAGACTTTCCTAATCTAGCAACCAGTCTGGATTAAGGAAATTCTTGAAAAGGAGTAGTCATTATTTACTTGAGGTCTGACCCTTTGACCCTCCTAGTTATCACCACTCTATATCCCTAAAGTTGTTGATCCTACACTATGGAGACTCCTCAGAAGAAGAAGTCACACAAGGGAGGTAATGTGGTTAGAAATGAGCCTATAGAAATGCATCTATTCGAGGCAGAGCCTGTGGCTAGAGAATTTTTTTGAAGGGTGGGATGCCTCTCCTTCTGCCAAAATATGCAAAGAGGTCATCTTGAGGTGAAAAGGTAGTTTGCCTTACATTTTGATGGCCTGAAGACCAAGGTAGGAGATCTAGAATTTGAGGTGTCTGAGACCTCCATTCCAGCTGCTACATGGATCCCTATCACTAGTGAGAGTTGGTTTAAATCCATGGCCTTAGATGCAGCCTATGCAAAAGTTTTCCTTAAGCCTGAATATGAAACTGACAATCTTTCCAAAGGGGTGCCAAGATCTCATCTGGTTGGAGAATTTGATAAAATATTGAGGATCATTCATAGGTACTTTACGTGTGAAGGGAGGTTCAATACACTATACCAGTACCATATAAGGCTTCTGCTACATTTTACTGGAAAAATTGAAATGAAAATTCCCTTCTACTTACTAAGGACCATATGCAAGATGTCAGATGGAGTTCAATCTAAGTGAAAGGTTGTGGATACCAAGATCTTTCATTCTGGGTTTATTAGAATGTTGGTTTCTGAAGAACTAAATAAGAAGGATATCTCAAGAGAGCATTTCATTATTTATTCCCACATGAAGTTGGACCTAGTAGCTACTCCTCAGTCGCAAATAGCAAGCCCTTTGCCATCCACCGGTGCTGCTCAAATAGGCACTAGAAAGAAAAGAAAGAGAATATTTCATGTTCAATATCAAAAATCCACCAAGGAGGTTGCAAGAACTGAGGAGGAGGCCTATCATTCTCCACAAAAAAACCTTTCACCCCCTCCTGCACCAGAGTTAGAAGAGGTCCCTTCCTCTACTAATAATACAACAAAGAAAGGGAAGAAGTTACATTTCTCTTAATCTCCTTCAATAGTCATCACCAAGGTCAGAAGGCCTTTCACAAGGTCATCATCTCTTAAAGAGGAAGTTGAAGTACAAGTCCTACCAAAGGTCTCCATCCTAAAGAAGAAGCAGCAGAAAGAAAAAGGCATTAAGAATCATGTTGAGGTAGAAGAAGAAATTCATGGGCAACAGGAAGAGGAAGCCATTAAAAATCCTGTTGAGACTGTTCACATCACTACTCCACCTAGTAGCCATACAATCAAAATATTAATCAGGAAACTCATGGATGCTAGGAAGGAGGTGTCTCATTTGAAAGCAGAATCCATGTCTGACAGGGTTAAGATGAAACAACTCATGGATGGCTACAACCACACTCTTGATCTAGCAAGATCTGCAACAAGAAGATCCCAACCTCTTCATAGGCAGCTCAAGAACCTATATAGGCAAAACAAAGGTTTTCAATCTCAGAACATAAAGCTCAAAGATGAACTTCAACTATTCCAAGATGAAATGTCTCAAAGGAATTTGAATGTATTGGTTGAAGATGCTATTGAAAAGGAGAAACCAACAGCCAAGGAGAGCATAGCTCCAGTGAATAAGCCTGCCACTACTAAAGGGAAGAAGCCTATTGTGCCAAAGGGAAGTCCTCCTTCTACAAGAAGTAGTGTTAGGTTAATGAAGTAAATCATGAAAGGTGAGCTTCATTTTTTAATATGGCCCCTTTTTGCAAAGATAATCCATTGATGAAATACTACATCTACCACCTATACAGGCTTCTAGTACTTACTATTCAGAGTTTTTGGTTTTCACAAAGAATTAATCCCTTCAATGGTAGTAGCGCAGACATTCCGTAGCGTTATGGCGCTACATAATAGTCTATTTTTTATGTTTCACCAGTTTGCTACCTATAATGTTTCCAAATCATCTAAGACTAATGGCGCTGCTAATACCCGAGGTCACTACAAATTTTGTCAACGTTCAAATGAAGGTGTTGTGAATTATGATGGTGCTACCAAATTTTTAACAGAAGAGTGGATTATACAGGCGGGCGCTACCAAAAGTTTGACAGGATACACAGGCGGGTGCTACCAAAAGTTTGACAGGATACACAGGCGAGCGCTACCAAAATTTTGACAAAAGATGAATTTTGCATAGAAGACACACAGGCTTGGTGCTACCTTTTCAACTAGCCTATTTTGGAGATTGTGCTACAAAATCACATGAAATTTGGTAAAGGTGCTATGAAGTGCGCTACTCAGATCGCTACCAAATGATGCTACCAACAGATACCATGGATCAAGGAGAGTCGAGTTAGCATCTTTATGAATAGATGATGATGTGGATAATTGCAAAGACAACAGTTGGCAGCATGATGATAGTTACATGCCCCTGAAGGACACTTGGTAGGAAAGGAGTTGCACATCAAAGGGAGATAAAGTCTATTCAAATATTGGTTGGATCAGTGACCAACATTTTCCCCTTTTATAGCATAATTGTTAGTTAAGTTGTTAGATGGAATAACTTCTTAGAGATTTTCATGGGAAGAAGGCCAACTCGTACCTCCAACTATGACCTCCCCTTTTGTTATAAATAGGTAGTCTAAATGCTTTAGCAGGTTTGAATTGTTGAGCTAGGCTCCCTTATACTGTAATGTTTTGATAAAGTTACTGTGTACTGGTTATGTACTTGATTCAAGACTTCTTGGTTAATAGAAATCAATTTTCGTATTCCATGTTTTTTTCCTCTGATGTTGAAGTGTTCATGCTTGAATGATTCACATGAATGGTTGTGGTGATATTATGATGTATGTTTGATTATAATATTATTATGATGTTTATTTAGTGTCCTTAAACTTTGAACTCAAGAAGATCTTGTGTTAGAGTTTTTCTTCTTTAGATTGTTTGTAGACCCAATGTTTACAACAACCTTTACATTCTTCTCACTAAAGTCTTCCCTCTATTCACATTTACTCCCACTTACTGATTGAAGTTAGAAAAGACCTTTATTGATCATGCATGCTAGCCTGGATTTTTGAGTTGGAACATTATCATTTTTTAGTCTTATCCATTTGATCCTTAAAAAACGCATTTTCATTTACACATAACCTGATGGGTACTAGGATTACCTTCCATGCAATTTTAAGGTGATTCCTAGTGCCAACATTCTTGGCACTTTTTTCGAGGAACAGATTGAAGACATTTCCCTGGGATTAAACGACAAGCCTACTAGTTCTGGAGGTGCATTGGAACTTAGTATCTTGAATATTGCATCTTGCACCTGGCGACTCCATTTTTTCAGCTCTGGCGCATAAAGGTAGACATACGAGATCAAATCCACAACTACCTTTGGTTCCACCTGAGGTTGACCTAGAGAAGATAATCAAGAAAGGAAAAGCTTCTCAAGAAATTTTTTCTGCTACTACTACAAGTGTTTCTGGTTAGTTTCCTGATTCTACTCTTAATACTTCGGTTGTTATATCAAGTAATCCTTCTTTACCCTCTGCTGAAGTATCTAAGAATATTTATTTTGAAAAGTTTCCTATTGAATACTCCTCCTTTGATATTGATTTGAAAGAAGAAATCTTTGACATTCTTTCCTCCCCTAACTTTGTAAAGTGGTTCAGTCTTGAGAGTCTTGAGGATTTTCCTACTTTAGGCTTTGCTACCCCTCCTCCTATTAAAATTTATGCATCCAAAGAAGAGGAAACCTCATCCCCTTTACATAATTTACCATATTCTTCCAAGACTCAGCCTTCTGCTGTGAAAACTGAATTTTCCCCTTCATACATTCCTTTTTCTCCTAAACTACACACAATCAAGTCTCATTCTCCTCCTTGTTCACCAAGGGTCCAAAATCCAACGACAGGTGCTAAACCCCCTGTAGTAGGATGGATTCCATAGTGGCTACAAGATATGCCCCCATTGTCTTACCTCAGCCAGTCAATGCTCTCCCTGCTGGAGATTATTTAAAATGTATGCCTAAATTCATAGGAGAAGAAGATATAATTGTTGAAGAACATCGTGTTGCTTTCTACAGTTATGCAGACAATCAAAACATTGAAAATGAGGATGTGTGGATGAGAGTCTTTGTCTAGATCCTTTTTGGTGAGGCTAGGAATTGTTTTAGGGGCTTGGCCCCTGGATCCATTACTAGGATTGAGGCATTAGACAATGCCTTTTTGAGACACCGGGGAAACAAAAAGGACCTTTTGTACTATATCACAAAATTTGGATCCCTAAAGAGGAAAGAGGGAGAGTTTGTTTCTGACTTCTCTAAAAGATTTAACAAAATGTACAATAAGATCCCTGATGAGATAAAACCTATAGAAACCTCTGCAAAGATCACTTATTCCAGTGCCTTTGACCCCGAGTTTTGCCTTCTACTGAGAGAAATAAGAGCATACTCCTTAGCTCATATGCAAGATGCAGCCTCAGAGGTAGAATCCAACATAGTGGCATATGATAAACTCAAGGGAAAATCTGATAGGGATAGGAGAAAAAATAGAGATGAAGCTTCAACTTCTGATTCCCCTATTTTCCATTCTCAAGTAGATGAACTCACCAAATTAGTAAAATCCCTTTCTACTGAGATTGAGAAGTTAAAACTAGAAGGAAAATAGACCCATAGAATTACTCAAAATGTTGATAACAGAGGTAACTTTAGGAGACCAAATAATACTCCCTAGATCCTTCCAAGAGATTCTAGAAACAGAGATAGGGATGATCAGAAGATACAAACTCCTTTACAGAACAACCTTGTGGCTAATGAAGAAGGAGAGGAGGAAGAAGTTGATCCCAAGATTCATTGTCTAGGTGACACATCACCATCCCCTCACTTGACTCAATATGAATATGAGCAATCCTTGATGGACATTCAAATAAATGAATTAAGTAAGGGAGAGAAAGCAAAAGAAATACCTCATAGATATAATCTGAGATCCAAAAAGAATGAAGAAAAGACTGATGGTTCTGATCAGCCAACCCAAAAGGAAAATTCTACCAAGGCTGTGATAGTTGGCAGCAAAGAAAAAGAAACTCGAAGTCCCCAAGTATTGATCAGAAATCCTAACCTTGAAGCCAAAGAGATCCTGAAATCCTCACCTTCCTTCAGTTTTGAGAATGAGATTAAAAAAATCAAGATCCCTGTACCTTTTTTGGAATTGATTAAAAATGAAGAATTTAAAAAATATCTCTCCAAAATGTTACAACTTGAATCTTCTCCAAGTTCCACTAATTCAGTAAATTTGCAAGATGAAAAATCAGTAGTTATCTTAGGTCCTTTGATAGAATATAGAGATGATTCATCTCCCCCCTTCTATACATCACTGAACATACATGATAAGGTGTTGCATAATTGTTTGATGGACTCAGGAGCATCCCACAACCTCATGCCCAAAACTGTTATGGATGAACGTGGATTAGAAATCACAAAGACCTACCATGACTTATATTCTTTTGACTCTAGGAAAGTGAAATTCCTGGGGGTCATTAAGGATCCGGTTGTGACTTTATTTCAGCTTCCCATGAAAAGTGTAGTCATGGATATCGTGGTAGTTGATGTTCCCCCCAAGTTTGGCATGCTCTTGTCAAGATATTGGATAAAAATACTTGGGGGAACCTTGCAGATAGACCTATCATATGCTACTATTCCTGTGTTTGGGGGGAGCATAGAAGACTTTCCATGGAAGCTCAGTTGGCTTACATTATTAGTGATGAAGCAAACCCCACTAATCATCCTATTTTTTCTCTTGATATTGATTTGGGATACAACATTCTACAGCTCATTGATGCTCCTGAAACTCCTCTTGAAATCAGAAAAAAGTCCATTAATATTTTTGAGGAGCCTCCTCTAACCACCTATGTTTGGAAGATGTTCTTTGATGGAGCCTCTTCTAGGGAAGGTGTTGGTGCTAGAGTGGTCTTTGTCTCTCCAGCTCAAGAGACTATATCTTTGTCATATAAACTAGAATTTGAAACTACTAATAATGTGGCAGAGTATGAAGCTCTTGTCTTGGGATTGAGGGGTGCCAAAGACATGGGAATTGAAGAACTATCAGTATTTGGGGATGCTGAATTAATCTTCCATCATATAATTTTTTTTTATCAAACTAAGCACCCTAGGCTTAGATCTTACAGAAATGAAGTATGGGACCTAGTGGACAGTTTTTTCTTAGCTTCCAACATTTCATTTATTCCAAGAGACGAGAATTCCATGGCTGATTCTTTGGCTGTATCAACAAGAAATTTCAGAGTCCCCTTACCACCTAAACTCAAGTATGATGTAGAATTCAAATATAGGCCTTCTATACTGGACAATGTCAAGCATTGGAAGGTATTTGAAGATGTTCTTGAAATTAAAAAATTCCTTGAGACTGTTGATGAGTTTTTTGCATTACATATTGATCAGGATCATGACTCTAAAAATAATCCTCATGCTGATGTTTTCCTTAACAAAATTGCTAATCATCATATTGTGCAGTTACCTAGAAATTACATTCCAAAAGGACTAGTTCCTTTGGAAATATTATTTGACAAAAATAATGTGGCAGTAAAGGGTAAAGTGTCTACTGATGATGTTGATATAACCGAGTGCAATGTGGGTACATAAAAGGATCCAAAATATGTCAAGTTTTCAGGCAGCCTATCAAGAGAGAAGAGGGAAGAATATACTGAGTTGCTAAAATAATTTGCTAACGTATTTTCTTGGACTTATGAAGATCTCAGAACTTATGAAACAATAATTATAGAGCACAAGATCCCATTAAAGGAAGAGACCAAACCTTTCAGGAAAAGGTTGAGGCAAATAAATCCTATGTTGCTACATGTCATGGATAAAGAGGTAAAAAATCTTTTAGATGTTAAAATTATTATTCCTTTGAGGTATTCTGAATGGGTGGCCAACTTGGTCCCAGTGAGAAAAAAGAATGGAGAAATAAGACTTTGTGTCAATTTTCAGAATCTGAACAGAAGTTCTAAAAAGGATAATTACCCTTTGCCCAAGATGGAGCACATATTACAGAGGGTGATAGGTGCATCTAGGATTTCCATGATTGATGGATTTCCTGGCTACAATCAGATCTCTGTCTTGCCAGAAGATAGAGAGAAGACAACCTTTACCACTCCTTGGGGTACATTCATGTACACTAAGATGCCCTTTGGATTGATGAATGCAGGGGTTACCTTTCAGCGAGCCATGGACATAGCATTTATTGGAGAGAAGGACAAGTTTGCAGTTATCTATTTAGATGACATAATAGTGTTCTCACAATCCGATAAAGAACACTATGATCATTTGAAAAAGGTTTTCTTGAAATGAAGAAAATTTGGTCTCTCTTTGAATCCAAAAAAATCATTGTTTGTCATGAAGGAGGGAAAATTATTGGGGAATATTGTGTCAGCTGAAGGGGTAAGGATTGATTCCAACAGGGTTGAAGCTATACAAACCTTGTCACTTCCTAGATTCAAAAAGGAGGTTCAATCTTTTTGGGGAAAAATTAATTTTTTGAGGAGGCTTGTTTCAAATTTTGTTGAGTTGGTGAAGTATATCACAACCATGTCTAGAAAGGATAATGAAATCAAATGGACTGCTAAGTCTCATAATTATTTTGATCAAATAAAGAAAGCCTTGACTGAAGCCCTGATCCTTATCTACCCAGACTACTCCAAGGATTTTCTTATTTTTTCTTTTGCTTCATTTCATACAGTAGCAGTTGTTTTATTACAGAAGAATGTTGAAGGCTTAGAGCAGCCCATTGCTTTTTTCAGCAGGGCATTGAGAGATGTTGAATTAAAATATGACATTATGGATAAGCATGCATATGCATTGGTTAAATCTCTCAAGTCTTTTAGATTTTATGTGTTTCATTCAAGAGTCATCGCTTATGTCGCATCATCTTTTGTAAAGGAAATTCTTATTCAGCTTGATATAGACTGTAAAAGGAGCAAGTGGATTGCTAAAATCTTTGAATTTGATCTTGAGATTAAGCCTACCAAATTGGTTAAAGGTCAAGGTTTAGCCAAGCTGCTGGCTAAATCAAATTGCTCATCCTTGGGGGTAAATTTATTCAACACATGCTCAGAAAATCAATAGGCTAAATTGATTGACGAAGGTTCTCAAGTCATCTCTACATTGGCAGATTACAATTGGTACAAGGACATTATATTTTTTCTACAGAAATTGCAGCCTCCAGATGGTTTGGAAAAGAACAAGGTGAGAGCCTTAAAAATAAAATCAATCAAATACTGCCTTGTTGATCAAGTCTTGTATTGGAAAGACCCATTAGGAGTGATTTTGAGATGCTTAGACCCACAAGAATCCCAAAGGATTATGTTTGATTTTCATGAAAGTTTATGTGGGGGGCATCATTTTTGGAGGACCACAGCATATAAGATTCTCAGGGTTGGGTACTTATGGCCTAGTTTATTTATCAATGTTTGTGCTAAGATCGGAGCATGTGTTAAGTGTCATAAATTCTCTGGAAAACAACAACTCAAGTCTATGCCATTAAAGTCCGTGGCAGTTTCGGGACCCTTTCAACAGTGGGGCCTAGATTTTATTGGGGAAATTCATCCTGCTTCTAGTGGTCAACACAGATGGATCTTGATTGCCATAGATTACTTTACTAAGTGGATAGAAGCTATCCCTACAAGAAATGATTCCCACAAAGTGATCATTGGTTTCCTTGAAGATATTATGGCAAGGTTTGGTTGTCCGAACAAAATTGTTACTGATAATGCTGCATCCTTCAAGGTTGAACCATTGATTCAATTCTGTGAGCAGTTTGGAATCACATTGGTTCACTCTACCCCTTACTACCCCCAAGGAAATGGGCTTGCAGAATCCTCTAACAAAATCCTGACAAATATCGTCAAAAGGATGTTAGAGGACAACAAAAAAGCATGGGATTCAAAGCTCAAATTTTCTTTGTGGGCTGACAGAGTGACAATAAAGAGATCCCTTGGTATTTATCCTTTCCAGCTTGTGTATGGAGTTGAGGCCATTTTTCCTTCTCATCTCTCCTTGCCCATGGAAAAATTCTTCCAAGATTACCAAGGGGAGATGGATGATATGATCAGAAGGATTCAACAACTAGTTGAAGTAAAGCAGACTTGGGAGAAGCTTATGGATAAAGCACATGATCATCAATAGAAGATCAAGCAGGTTTTTGATAAGAGAGTGAATAAAGAGGATTTCCAACTGGGAAATCTGGTGCTCAAGTGGGATGCACCAAAGCAAGACAAAGGCAAGCACGGTAAATTTGAAGCTTTATGGATCAGTCCCTTCAAAATTTCTGAGGTATTCTCTAATAACACTTTCAAGTTGCAGAATATGGAGTATGAAGAATTTTTTGGTGGCCCTGTCAACAGGCGTTTTTTGAAAAAGTAATTTGCTTGAGCCATGAGTGACTTGTCATGACATTGTAAATATCATCTTTCTTTTATTTTTGTTTTAATAACTGACCCCATAGCCCTAGGATAAGGCACTGAATCTACTCGTTCTTGGCAGCTCGTAGGGGGCATGCCATACCCTATGGAGCCAATATTATCACACTAAGTTGCCTTAGGTCTTTAGCCTTTAGTTTTATTGTTTTCCCTAAGCCCTTAGATTTTAATTTTTGATTAATCCACTTAAAAGTGTGTTTGTTTAGGTTCCCTTTATAAATAAAGGTTTAAGTCATGACTTATGTTTTGATCCTCACACAAATCTTTGACTCGGGACCCTTTTTATGACCTATATTTTGATCCCCTTCACGACTTGACACTAGGACCAACTCATTCCACGATCATCTTGACTTGACTTACCACTTTCCTCACTCATGCCCTCGTAACCTTTCCTTGTTGTCCCCTTTGTACTTTTCTTACTGGCCTAATCATTTTTTGAAAGGGAGCACTACCAACTCATCAGAAGTTTCTGTAGCGCACTCACTGTCCATCATTTTTTACCATGATTTGTGGTTATGGAACTGATGTCATCTCTTCCTTGTTTTCAGTGCCATGGGTGGTTAAAATATTCTTTCAAGGTTTCATATTTATGAGCTCTGCTAACGGTTTTTGAATTTTGAAAACTAAACTGCTGCATTGCACAAACTACTAGTTTCGACCAGTTGGCATCAACGCTACCAGATCTAATGCTGAGGTGGATTCGGAGGCCGATTTTCTCGTGATACTTTCCTAAGATCTTGATGAAGCTTTGAGTTGTCTTTAATCTCCAAGTATTCCATGTTATTTCCCCTTTGCATATCAATTTCAAGGAGAAATTAGCGCTCTGGATTTTGGTAGCCATCGTGCCATCATATCTGGAGGTGATCTTTCCTTCACACCATCCTATCTGTTTTCCCTCCAATCAAACCTGCAGATCCCACCACCTAGTTATTGGTTTTGATACACCTGCCCGCCATTTCTCTTGATCTCTTAGTGTCCAAGAAAGTCTTATCTTCTGCATGCGCAGTGTGCTACCCAGAGACGCTACTGAAACGACATTGTTTTTTCCCTTAACTCCTCTGTCAATTGAGTTGGGTTGTTTCGACCAGTTTTCAAAGAAAATCACAGGGTATCCCTTCATTGTATGTTTTTCCTCAGTATTCATATGTGTACACATTCAAGGGAGAGATTTTCACAAGTCAGAATTTCCTAAGCTAGAAACCAATCTGAATGAAGGAAATTCTTGAAAAGGAGAAGTCATTATTTCCTTGAGTTCTTACCTTTTGACCCTCCTGGTTATCACCACTCTATAGCCCTAAATCTATTGATCCTAAACTATGGAGACTCCTCAGAAGAAGAAGTCACACAAGGGAGGTAATGTGGTTATAACTAAACCTGTATACATGCATCTATTCCAGGCAAAGCCCATGGATAGAGAATTTTTTCGAAGGGTGGGATGCCTCTCCTTCTGCCAAAATATGAAAAGAGGTCATCTTGAGGTGACAAGGCAATTTTCCTTAAATTTTGATGGCCTGAAGACCAAGGTAGGAGATCTAGAATTTGAGGTGTTTGAGACCTCCATTTCAGCTGCTACAGGGATCCCTATCACTAGTGAGAGCTAGTTTAAATCCATGGCCTTAGATGTAGCCTATGCCAAAGATTTCCTTAATCCTGAATATCAAACTGACAATCTTTCCAAAGGGGTGCCAAGAAATCATCTGGTTGGGTAATTTGATAAAATATTGAGGATCATTCAGAGGTACTTTACGTGTGAAGGGAGGTTCAATACACTATACCAGTACCAAAGGTCTCCATCCTAAAGAAGAAGCACCAGAAAGAAAAAGAAATTAAGAATCCTGTTGAGGTAGAAGAAGAAATTCTTGTGCAACAGGAAGAGGAATCCATTCAAAATCCTGTTGAGACTATTCACATCACTGCTCCACCTAGTAGCCATAAATTCAAAAGATTAATCAGGCAACTCAGGGATGCTAGGAAGGAGGTGGCTCATTTGAAAGAAGAAGCCATGTCTGATAGGGTTAATATGAAAGAGCTCATGGATGGCTACAACCACACTCTTAATATAGCAATATTTGCAGCAAGAAGAGCCCAACCTCTTCATATGTAGATCAAGAACCTCTATAGGCAAAACAAAGGTTTTAAATCTCATAACAGAAAGATCAAAGATGAACTGCAGCTATTCCAAGATGAAATGGCTGAAAGGAATTTGAATGTATTGGTTGAAGCTGTTATTGAAAAGGAGAAACTAGTAGCCAAGGAGAGCATAGCTCCAGTGAAGAAGCCTGCCACTACTAAAGGGAAGAATCCTATTGTGCCAAAAGGAAGTCCTCCTTCTACAAGGAGTGTCAAGTTAATGAAGTAACTAGTGAAAGGTGAGCTCCATTTTTTAATATGGCCCCTTTTTGGAAATATAATCCATTGATGAAATACTACATCTGCCACCTATACAGGTTTCTAGTACTTATTGTTCATAGTTTTTGGTTTTCACAAAGAATTAATCCCTTCAACAATAGTAGCGCAGACATTCCGTAGCTCTATGGCACTACGGAATAGTCTATTTTTTATGTTTCACCAGTCTGCTACCTATAATGCTGCCAAATCGCCTAAGACTAATGGCGTTGCTAATACCCGAGGTTGCTACCAATTCTTTCAATGTTCAAGAGAAGGTGTTGCGAATTATGATGGCGATGCCAAATTTTTAATAGAAGAGTGGATTATATAGGCAGGCTCTACCAAAAGTTTGACAGGATACACAGGCGGGTGCTACCGAAAGTTTCACTGGATACACATGTGAGCGCTACCGAAATTTTGAGAGAAGCTAAATTTTTCACAGAAGACACACAGGCTTGGCATTACCTTTTCAACTAGCCTATTTTGGAGATTGCACTACAAAATCACAGGAAATTTGGTAAAGTCACTACGAAGTGTTCTACTCAGAGCGCTACCAAATGATGCTACCAACAAATACCAAGGATCAAGGAGAGTTGAATTAGCATCTTTATGAATAGTTGATGATGTGGATAATTGCAGAGACAACAACTGGCAACATGATGACAGTTACTTGCCCCTGAAGGACACTTGGCAGGCAAGTAGTTGCGCATCAAAGGGAGATCAAGTCTATTCAAAGATTGGTTGGATCAGTGACCAACATTTTCCCATTTTATAGCACAGTTGTTAGTTAAGTTTTTAGATGGAATAACTTCTTAGAGATTTTCATGGGAAGAAGGCCAGCTCGTACCTCCAGCTGTGACCTCCCCTTTTGTTAGAAATGGGTAGTCTAAATTCTTTAGCAGGTTCGAATGGTTGAGCTAGGCTCCCTTATACTGTAATATTTTGACAAAGTTACTATGTACTAGTTATGTACTTGATTCAAGACTTCTTGGTTAATAGAAATTAGATTTCTTATTCCATCTTATTTGCCTTTGATGTTGAAGTGTTCATTCTTGAATGATTCACATGAATGGTTGTGCTGATATTATGATGTATGTTTGATTATAATATTATTATGATGTTTCTTTAGTGTCCTTAAACTTTGAACTCAAGAAGATCTTGTGTTAGAGATTTTCTTCTTTAGGTTGTTCACAAACCTAATGTTTACAACAACATTTACATTCTTCTCACTAAATTCTTCCCTCTGTTCACATTTACTCCCACTTACTGATTGAATTTTGTCAAGACCTTGATTGCTCATGCATTCTAGCCAAGATTTCTGAGTTAGAACATTATCATTTTAAGTCTTATCCATTTGACCCCTAAAAAACTCATTTTCATTTACACATAACCTGATGGGTACTGGGATTACCTTCCATGCAATTTGAAGGTGATTCCTACTGCCAACACACAAGAGGAGCGGGGTTACCAAATTCTGAAATCATCGAAACCATCCATCAAGGGGGACACGTGGTGAGAGATCATCATTTCACTGACTCGTGACCAGAGAAGTCAAAGGCAAAGTTATAAGAACTCGCGAAATCACGATTTGATCACAGTCGTTGATCGAGAGAAGGGAGGTGAGTTTTCCTCCAAATTTGTGAAACGCAAAGTCCCGATACGCTAAAAGGAAGTTAGAACCATAGGATCGTGGGGATAGTCGGTCGTTGATTTGGTGCTACGAAATATCGACATTTCGGGAGTCAGGAGTGAGCGCGATTTGATCTGAGTCATCGGATCGAAGGAGGATATGGGTTGTCAGATATGAAGCATCATGAGTTCATACCTTGGGAGAACGGAGGTGAATCACATCAGGAGTTCCCAATATGCGAAATCATGACGTACTTGGAATGTTGGCCCACAGTCATAGTGAAGGGTCACATCGGTGAAGGAGAATAGAGGGGCTAGCACGCACTAGACTCCTGTCGGGATTTCAGAGTTCGGGAGAGTCGGGGTGACTCACATGTGAATACCTGATACACGAAGTCACGACGCGCCTTTTGATTAGGCGAGTGGTCATAGTCGTGGTCACGTAAAGGAAAGGGCTTAGCCAAAGAAGAGCTAGCACCCGTTTGGCATTGAGGTTTGAACAACGCTCAGGAGAGGGCCTGTGGGTGTCATACAACCTGCGTCTTTGGAGAAAGGACCTATGTAAGTGGGTTTGGGGTCTATAAGAGATCCAAAGATTCAATCAGACTCATTTTCTTGATCGATCCTAGACCAGGAGGTCGTGCAGCCCTTAAGAGAGAAGGGGGGTCTGCTTCACAAAATCCATGGAAATTCTTTCTCAAGGTCGAGTGGGTACAAGTAAGGAATGGTATAAACCTTTCTTCATGTTACTGGGCTTGCTGGTACAACAAATTATGTATCCTCTAATATATCATTCTAAATCTTCTTGCATTATGGGTCAGTGCACATAGCTTTGTAAGTTAGAAATCGTCTTCACAACACCAAAATGTCCTACAACCTTGGAGGTGTGAGTCTCTTTGATCAACTGTACAATATTTCATCTTTAGGAACACATAGTTTGTCTAGCTTATAGAGTAACCAATTATGGATATGATAGTCAGCCTTACCATCATCTTATTCTTTATGAATTTGGCCCTATAGCTACTGAAATACCTCCTTGAATTCCTCATCTTCTATGTATGCCTCTTTGTATGCATCACGGGTAAAAGGCTCCATGTGCATGAGAGTTACCAAAGTTGTAATCTTCGATGTGGGTGGACTTGAAAGCATGTCTTCCAACTTATTAGTGATTCCCTTATTATGCTTGATGACTAGATGAAATTGTTGCAAAAACCCCATCCACTTGTAATGTCTAGTTTGTTGAAGCTTGCTCTAGGCTCACAGATACTACAGTGGATGGTGATATGTGTGGGTGATGGTCTCATTTCCCATCAAATAGTTCTTCCACTTCTTGAAAACTTGAACCGGGGCATAGAGTTCCTTGTCATGTATAGGGTATTTGAGAACTGCCCCATGAAATATTCCAAAATGATAGCACACATACCTTCCTCCTTGCATCAAAATAGCTCCCATGGCATACCCACTTGCATATTTCTCCACTTCAAAAGGATTTTTCAAGTTTTGTAATGCGAGAACTGGTGTTTGAATGATCTTTCTTTTCAACTTATCTAAAGCCTTCTACTCACTATTTCTCCACTGGAAAATATTACCACTCATTGTTATGGTGTGGAGTGGTGCAACTACTAATGAAAATGAAGCTATGAACTTCTGCAAGTACTATGTTTCTCCAAAAAAGATCCTAACTTCATTGAAAATTGTAGGAACTGGCCATTTCATGATGGCCTCCATATTTGTAGGATCTATATTGAGTTCCCCTCTACCAATCACATACCCCAAATACACCAATGACTATTGAGAAAACTCACATTTCTTGAGGTTAGCCGACAATTGGTGCTTTTTCAAGGTCTCTAACACCTATATAAGATGTGAGATGTTCTCTTCTCAGGTAGAGTTATAAACCAATATATCATCCAAAAATACTATAACAAATGAATCTAAATATGTGTGTAATACATCATTCATAGATCTCATAAATGTAGTTGGTGCATTACATAAGCCAAATGGCATGACCAACCATTCATACATACCTTTCCTTTTCTTGAAAGCGGTCTTCCAGGTTTCTTCTTCTTTGAAATGTACTAGGGGATATCCTGATTTCATATCCAAATTGGTGATGTACTTATCGTGCTGCAACAAATATAACAAATCATCAATTCTAGGTAGAGGATATCAATTCTTGACTGTAATCTTGTTTAAATCTCTGTAATTGATACAAATCCACAAATTCCCATCCTTCTTGGGTACTATAATGATAGGTGACCCACAAGGTGAGAGGCTTGGTCAAGTCACTCATTTCTCCAATGGTTGTTGCAACTACTTATTCACATAATTTGCTTGCATAATGAACTGTCTATATAGCCCAATGTTTGGCAATGAGGAGCCTTATAATAATTGTATTTCATGCTCCACATCCTTATTGGGTGGTATCCCTTTATGCTCATGGAACATTCCTTTATATGATTGTAGAAAATCTTCTAACCGATGTTTCTTCTCTTTAGTACATCCGTCTAGGGATTCCTTTCATCTAACTGTTTTTTTCTTAAGAAAAGTAAAACATATTTCTTACTAGAACTAATCGACTTCTTGGCTTGGTTGGAACTTACCAGTGAGATATTTGATTTACCTTTGTGTGTGTTGATTATGTAGGACTTCCCATCCTTTATTAGGTGGAATTGGTTAGCTCTTTACATGAATATTGCATCCATCATATACATGTGGGGGCTCCCAAATACTACACCACACACTTCCAAGGGTACTACATCCAACACCACTTCATCAATAAAGTATGCACTTATAAAAATTTAATCTCTACACTTACATCAAATTTAATCCTACACTCTTTTGTTACCTTGATCTCTTCATCTGTGTTTACCCGACCCAATGGATAGGGGATAGGATGACCATGAACCTCGAATCCAATTTTTTTGACCAGATCCACCGCTATGATATTAACTTGTAAACCAGAGTCAACCAAAGCATCTATCTTGGTATTCTTGACCTAGATCTTGATGTGGAAGAGTTTGGTCATCTCCTTCTTTTCCTGGTGATGAAGGATACTCAAATTCACCTCCTTCTACACTGATGTGTAGACAATCTTCTCATCCACATCGCAACTACTTTCAACCTGATTGCTTGAATTCGAGGCTAGAAGATTATTTTTCTTTGCATCCTTCTTGTGGTTCTTCGAGTTTAGCTCTAGATGTAGTTTCCAACACTTTTCCTCGGTGTGACCATCAATATTGCAATGGTTACAATGGTTTTTGGGATCCTTACACTAATGTACAGTGGTTTCCATCTTCTTATCCTCCCCCCCCCCTTTCCACTTCTTCTTCCCCTCCTTGGAAGCTTCCTGGTGTTCTTTCTATTTGGAATCACTTTTCTTCCATTTCTTGTGGCCTATGTTTTCCATATATTGTGTGTGTACACATGCCTCATCCATTGACCTTATCTTGAAAATCATCACTTTATTTTGTAGATGACTCTGTAGACCCCCAAAATAGTTGAGGAGTACATCTGGGTTCTTGGTCTTGGGAGAGATACCCAACATGATGGCCATTTTTCTTAACTCAGTGGTGTATTCATGTACACTTAGTGCCTGCATTTTCCTGAAGTAAAGCTAATGGATCCATTGGTACATACCCAACATGATAGAACTGGGACTTAATGAGGGTTTTGAAATCTTTCCACTTAGTTATTGGTGGATCACCCTCCAACCTAAGTGTCTATGTGTGGATTCTCCACCAGGTTAAAGCATGGTCCTCTAACTTCAGTATGGTAAATGATATATTTTTCTCCTCTTATATATGGTGAATGCTGAAATAAATTTATAGTTGTTGCAACCAATAATTCAATTTAATGCATTGATCTCACCTTGGTATGACTTTATGTCCACTTTTTATTCCATCTTGAATAGGGACTGTGAAGGGTTAATGACACTCAAATTGGGCTTCTCTTTCTTCGTCTCTTTTCTCGACTTTTTTTTTGGGTCTTAATTATCTCATTATTTCCCCTTTGATCCAATCTCTGAGTTAGAGCCTCCAACCTCCATGAATGTTCTGATCTTTCTTACTACAGTCACCATGAGGAGGGACATATTGCAAGAAATGACAGTGACTTTATCTTCCAGCCTCACAAATCTCTCTTCTATTGGATCTTGAATCTTGATGGTCGTTATGAACAGACTCATATGCCATTTCTAGGTGTTAAACCTCTTTTGTGCTCCCCCTCCCTATTTCTATTTTTCTCGCTTCTTTTATTACCTCTTCTTTTCTCCCTTCTATACTTTCCTTTTCCACTTTTCTTTTTTTCCTTCTTTTTTCCTTTTCTTGGTTTTGATAAGATTACCATACTTAGTCATTTTTTATGTTCGTGGAATTTCAGACTCGTGGACTCTCGCACTTGTATTATCTTTCATTCACCCACTTATAAGTCTGTCCAACACTTAGAATATTTTTGCATCATGGACTTTCAGACTTGTGGACCTATATGATGCACATCCACTCTCTCAACTATCCGCTTGACATTTTCCAACACTTAACCATTTTATACATTCGTACTTTCGGACTCACGGACCTTCATACTTGTGGATCTTCCTTTGCATACTAGTCGTCAACCCCGATTCTCCGTCATTACTTGTCCCTTCGCATTTTTCGATGTCACATTTATTATTATCCTTACAGACCCAACTACTAAATTTATTGTTGAAGTGGTCGTTAATTAATGATGCTTATACTAAGGCTAGTGATATTTATTTTGAGTTAATGATGCTTATACTAAGGCTAGAAATCTAACTCGAGTTCATTTTATTGTGCAAAATAATATTTCAAGAAATGTTGGCAAGCTCCACAAAGACAACCATGAGAAAATAGTCGTTTTGTGGGGATACTTTGAACCTCTTTGCTAGAGAAGATCAGAATTATCATTGGTCCCAGTCTTACTGATATTATTAAAAATTGTTGGATAAAGAGAACAACAATATGTGGACCTCGGGAATAGTTCTCGCAAGATCTGTTCCATAAGTCTGAATGCAAGGATATTGTCACTTGGTGCGTCGATAAGCTCATTCAAAACCGAAGGGTCATCACGTTGCATAGTAGTTCTCCTATCTCATTGGTGCCTTAAATATTTAGAGAAACTATGAAATTTCCAGAGTCGAACCTAGTTTACAAAGGGGAGGAAGATAGAAATTTCCTAAAAATAAAGAATAACATAATAGAGATTCTTTAAGAATATTTGCATGACCCTGCGTCAATGCCTAAAGATATATCCATAATTTAGGTAAGTTATTTAAAGAATCATTATAAACAAATTTCCTATTTATTTACTCGAATTGTTGGCCAGGACTCTACAAAAACAATTCCCCGAATGACATTATATATACTGCATTTTGTGGTTCATGAAAACACTATATTCGACTAGGCAAAGATTATTTTGAATGAAATCACTGCACAATTGACTAATTTCAAGAATGATAAAAGGTTTTATATGTCATCTTATTTGATATTTGATATCACATATTGTCATACCTTTGAGGGTTTAAACATTGCCCGAAGAGTTAAAATAAAGGTGGACCTTGTGACCATGTGGTACCAAGCTCTATGGAAGCAAACAGTCAACCATCATTTCTATGAGGTATATTCAGATTTTGTATATAAATTTAAGAAGTATTTGTTTGGGGAAGACACTTTGCGGTTGTCATTGGAAGCAACAAATTTTCTAAAGGGAAAAGGTGTTCTTGGGAAAATGGAAGATTACAATGTCATCGGGGTTTTCTTCTCTATTGAAAAACCTATTTTCCTTCCTTATTATATATCTGATAAGTTGTTTATCATTGAGATAGTTGTGCAATATAAATTCTAGTTCCATACTTTCTCTGAAAAAGGAAAAAGCAGTTCATACCTCTCCCATGGAAAGTTGGTGAAATTCTTCTCTGAGGAATTTCCAAAATAGACAAATATGTTGCTTGTTTTGGTCATTCTAAATTGATATTCACAGAGGAAATCAAGGGTTTCGACCCTAATAATATTGTTTATAATCATCTACTTCAATTGGGCTCATCCCTGCACTTTTAAATTCAGTCATCAACATAGAATAATAAAATGACAGCCACAATCCAAATAACCAAGAAGACAACAAAGATTCAAGAGATATAGAGACTGTTATAAGTACTACAGAGCACCATAAAGAAAGAGGTAAACCCTTGAGTGAGAAAAATGTCTAATCACCAGCTGTCTCTCGAAGAAGTGCCTTACCAAAGGAAAATCCTCAGCCAGGGACATCCCACACAAGAAAAATACATAGTAATAAATCAGGAGATGATGACGAGAGGAACCCTCCTAATGGTAATTTGGAGAATACCCATAAATTAAAAGTCAAAATAAAAAGGACTAATTCACAAGAGGAAGGGAATGAAACACATGCTCCAGAAGATGATTTTTTATTGGATAACATGGATTTGGATGTAGATATTGAAACTTTCTCAAATGTAGAAGTATCGGCTCGATAAAATGTAGAACATGTTTCGCACTCATGATCTAGGACGAGACATTTTCTGATGAGGAAACGTTCGTTGTAAAAAATGCATCTTTTGATAAAGAATATAAGAAATTAGTTTTTGAGAGAACTACAAAGAGTAAGAGTGGGAAGATACAGTCTACCATTGATACTTGAGATATGTTACCTTCCAAATTATCATGTATTCATAAAGTTACAGGGGATGCACTAGACATTTAAATTGCACACATGGAAGAAGAGAATGCTCAGTTGAAGAAAGAATTAAAGGATTGGAAGAAACCCTCATGCCTCCACCTATTCTGGCTTCTCACCTTGTTATGATTCGTCCCGGGAAAGGTCTTCAAGAAAATCTAGAAACAAGTGCAAGGGTCAAAGAAATTTCCAATTTAATCATTTCCACCTGACATTTCATGAAGAAAATATTAAGAAAAGGATGTCATTGATTGTAGATTTGTGGGATATGGAAAAGGGTTTTGCTTCTCTCGGTTTAAGAATTCAGAATACCATGGAATACTTGAATTCATATTTGAAAAATGATGAATGGTTTTACACAGACGGATTTGTGATGTTTGCAATGAAAGTTTCGACAATGATAGAGAAAACAAGAAAGCAAGAAAATCTACCTTCTCCGAGCCACATCAAACAATTAAAACCTTCTAGATGGAAAGAATTAATGTGTTAAAGGGTGTCATAACTCAATTGAATGACTTATCAAGAAGGAAGAATGAAGCATACTAAAAAATCCTTGATTTGGTTATCATTGGAACCACCATTGAAGTCCCAAACCCTAAATATCTTTGAAATTCTATGCTCATGACTCGACAACATTTCGAAGAGAAAATTGAAGAATTAAAAGGAAATCGGCTGAATAGTTTGATAATATGATTGAATTTACACATGATGATGTTTATAGCTAGCTTGTCGAGTACACAAATAAAAATGAAGATATTGAAAATATATTACAAAATTTATCTGTTGATCGTAGAGAAATTGAAAAGGAGTTGTTTAATGTTAAAATAAAACAAGAAGTAATTGTTTCCCTATTGAGTGACTTTATCTAAGAATGTTTGAACAACTCAATCACTGATATCTTTGAAATTCCAACAGAGGTAGTTATGACCTGTAATCAAACCACAACCAACAAGAGTATAAAATAAACAACAACAAGCAAATGAAAGAGAGAATAATACCATCATAATTTTGTTTTTAGATATTCGTTCTTCCTTCTACGTTCTATCTTATTGTATATGTTTTCTTTATGGTCCACGAAATCCCCAATATCAGTCCTATAGAAAAATGCCTTTAATTTCAAAGCATTGTAACATACATTATTATTTTTTTGAAATATCTCAAAGAGCTAATTTGGGATTAGTTTTTACTTTATTTTATAACTCTAAGTTTTGAGTATAAAGTATTTGAAATTGATCTATCATAATATTCTTTTGAGCTACACAAGCATTTACTCTATAAAAGTTATGTCATGTCTACAGACCATCTTCTTTTATTTTGATGTAATAATAAAAAAAAAAAAATCACTATGATGGATGTGAGGAATTTTATTTTTATTTTTTGTAATGTGTGATGTGTGATATTCCTGGTCCATTTCTCATGAATACTCTCTTATAAATCCTTTTACTTTTCAACATTTTTATCTTTCTTTGAGCATAAAAGATTGGACTATCTTAAGGTCTTATATTATTTCTTGATCTGAAGTTATTTAAGAATATCATAAGCCAAAGAGGAGTACCACCTCTATAAAAACAAAGGAGGATTTATATCCTCATGATGTTGTTGTTTCAGTCCCTGACAGATTCAAATGTCAACATTTTTTGCGACCATACAGGGGAAAAAAATTGAAGATTTAATATCTAGTTTTAGATTCTAAAATTATATGACGTTTCCTCAAGCCAACCAACCCCAGTTAGAGATCATAATGAATAATCAACGAAGTATTCTTCGACAGTTATATAATCTTGTGATAACAAGTGCTCGAATGAGAGAATAACTAGAAAAATCATGGGAGACACTAGTTCAAGAAGAAGAAAGATAAATTCTTCGAAGACAAAGAAGAGACGAAAGACAAGACCAAAGAAACGAAAGACGAGCTTAAGAGAAAGGAAAGAATTGAAGCTGGAAAAATACAAAGGACCAATCACTAGTAGAAAAAGAAGCAGCTACACACCTCAAAAGTTGAAAGGAATACTCCTAAAGAAAATAAAGAACTTCCAGACATGGCTGATTGAGAAGAAAGACGAGAAGAACCACATGAATAAAGATGAGAGGAAAGACATGAAGAAAGGAGGAAAGGAGACATGAAGAAAGAAGAATATTCAGAAATTTTAGAAGAATAAGAGACTCTCCCCTCGATCTGCGAGGTGATGAACATGAGCTACCTCTTTTTCCTAAAGGTACTTTGAAGACATTTTCCGGACATGGAACTATTGATTCTAAGAGACAAATTGATTTTTTTTTTTTTATGTTTGTGATTTCCATCTTGTTGAACATGATGACGTAATGGTAAGGTTGTTTCTCCAAACTTTATTGGTTCAAGCTTACAAATGGTACACCACTTTTCCCACAAGGTCAATCGACTCATTTGATGACCTTGAAGCTATGTTCCTGAGTATGTTCGCTCCCCCAGTCACATATCATACCCTTCTCACTAATTTCACTCAAATTTCCCTTAAGAAAAATGAGATAATAATAGATTTCAATCTCAGATTCAATAAAATACTGAACAATATCCCTGAAGATAAAATCCCAAATGATCTAGTAATACTTGGTTGCTATAAAAATGCCATTCCACCCAATGTGAAGTTCACCATTAGAGATTCCCAAATTGATACTTTGGATGAAGCAATAATCAAAGCTATGGATATGGAGGAAATAATTATTGAAACGGATGTTGACCATAACATTATTCTCAAAAAATTACAAAGGTGGATGGGTAATCTAAATATTGATTATCAAGGAGCATCTAGTTCGAAAAGGAATGAAGAGAAAAGGCCACGACTAAGTCAAAATTAGACCATCGATGGGGGATGTTTTAAAGGAACTATACTAGATGTGAAATCAGACTCTATTGCAGCCTAGGAGACTAAGCAAAGGGTCGAGATTGCACATATGAATAGAACCATTAGACAAATGAAAAATAAAATAACGAGATTGAGAAGGAACAATAATTATATACCCAATCCAAGGATATTGGTCCCAGAAAAAAGAAGAAACCCTCCTCAAGAGCAGAGAGCGAGGTTTGAAAATGTTGATAATCAACAAAGGCAGAGGGTCCCGAGACATCCAATTTCAAATGCAGTGGTTGTCAATGAACCATATAATGACCAAATAATTGAACCAAAAAATGATTACATACTAGAAGAAATATTTGAACATGTACAGACGGACGGGTGCGAGACATCCATGTATATATTTGAGGAAGGAGAAGATGATCAAGTCTTGCAAGAGAATGTTGTTCAAACAAGGGCATTTTTAAATAAGTCAAAAACAAAGATAATTATGAAAAAGAGAAAGAAAAATATAAAGAGAAAGACAATGAGAAAGAGAGTAACAAAAGTAAGATAAGAAACAATGGAGTTAAGAAGCAACATTAGATGCCAAATCCCCTTCAGATGATATATAATGTTGTCGATGATCTAAGTAAGTTGAGAATTACTCTGCCTTTCACAAAAGTGGTAAAGATTCCTCAACAGAGGGAAAACATTTTGAAATTGTTGGACGAGCCAGCGAGAATAATTGAAGCAGCTATAACAAACCCAAAGCAACGTCAAAATACATCAATAGTAAAGTTGAGAGGCAAAGTCCCACCCTTCTATATTTCAATAGAAAACCATGATGTTGCACTCCATAATTGTCTAGTTGATACTGGAATGACAAACAATATCATGCCTTTGACAGTAATGGAGGCGCTTGGTATAAGCTACATCGGATACTATGAAACAGGCGAAAGCATTTATGAAATTGATTCCAGGCACATGCCATCTTATGGAGAAATTAAATATTTGTATTCTTGGATTATTGTCACTCCCCATATTATTACAGTTTTCAATATTGTGGTGGTGGATCTTCCTCTTGCATACAGAGTTGTCCTCGGAAGGGAATGGTCATCCATTATTGGTGGCTATATAATGAATGGTGGAAGCTATATGATGTTACTGGATAAAGATGGAGCAATGATCAAGGTTCCTCATGAACCTAGGAGACCATTTTCTTTTAAAAATAAGGATAACGAGTTGATGGAAGATTATATAGATGTGGTATTGGAAACTATGGCATCCTAGATATGGAGCTTATTGATGATACAAAAAATGAAGATAATTATTTTGTGGGTTGTTGGAGGATGTCAATAGATGCATCTTGTTCAAGCTCAAGGAGCAGAGTTGGAATTTTTCTCCAAAGCCCCAAAAAAATGGTACACCCACTTGCCTTCAGACTTGATTTTTATTGCACAAATAATGAAGCTGAATATGAGGCTTTAATTCAAGGAATGATCCTGCCATGAAAAATGAAGATTGAACATTTTATTATGACTGAAGACTCTGAATTGATAATAAATCAAGTCACTCAAAAATATAAGATTAAGAAGGAAAGGCTTAAATTATATTTCAAAAGAGTAAATGAATTGATGGAGGCCTTCTGTTCTTCCAATATTTCTTTCATTCTAAGGGGTAAAAATCAAAAGGCATTCATTAGCATCGGTTGCTTCATTGTTGAACTTAGCTGATATCTAGAGTGAGACGTCTTTTCAAGTAAAAAGATTATTTCGACCTTCGGTACCTGATAACCAAGAGTATCTCAAAGTTTTGAAAATGATGAAGACTTAGATAATTTTCTAGTAAATAAAAATGAAGATGAGGATAATGACATTGCCTATGTTCTGAATAATTGTGTCAAGTCTGAATCTCTTTTCACAAGAGATGATCATGCAAAAAATCTCATGGAAGAAGTATTAGTCTGAAAGGTCCAAGAAATGAGAAAATTCAATATTGGGACTGATAGTTCCACAAGGTGCATTAACTTGGGAGTTGATTGTACATCCGAAGAAGTTGATCAATATGTCGCCCTCTTAAAAGAATATCTTGATGTTTTCTCTTGGAGTTATGATCATTTAAAGGCCTATGATAAAGCATCATTTCAACATATCATTCCATTAAGAGAAGGAGTAAAACTTGTCAAGCAAAAAATAAGGATGTTGAATACCAATTTGAAACCGTTGGTGAAGATTGAGTTGGAAAAATTGAAGAAAGTTGGAATAATATATCCCATCAGGAATTCTGACTAGATTTCAAATATGATGGTTGTGAGAAAAAAAACTAGGGAGATTCGGATGTGTGTGGATTTCAAGGATCTAAATAAATCAAGTGTAAAGGATAATTATCCTCTTCCTAACATGGAATTCCTTCTTCAATAAGTCACTGGATATGATCATATGTCCATGTTAGATGGTTTTTATGGATACAATCAAGTTTTGGTTGTAGAGGAAGACAAAGCAAAGATGACTTTCATAATGCCTTGGGAGACATATGCATATGCTCATATGCCATTTGGCTTAAAAAATGTTGGAGCTACGTTTAAGAGGGATATGGACCATGCATTCGAAGGTCTGATAGGGAAATTCAAGGTAGAATACCAAGATGATCTAACGGTCCATTCAAAGACAAGAAATGAGCACATCCATCATTAGAGGTAAGGATTTGAAAGATGTATATTATATAGAGTTTCTTTGAATCCAAAGAAATGTTTGTTTGTTGTGACTGAAGGCAAGTTATTGGGGAATATTGTGTGAAAAAAGGAATTTATATTGACCACGTAGGGTTAGAGATATCAATGAACTCAACCCTCCATCATCTAACAAATGATTCTAGTCATTTTTTTGGAAAAATCAATTTTATGCGGAGATTAGTTCTTGATTACGCAAGCATTGTAAAAACGATCAATTTATTGTTGAAAAAGGATCAAAGGTTCAAATGGAATTCGGATACATAGGAATCCTTTAGTAACATCAAAAGGGAAATCACTACGGCACTAGTCCTCATTAGTATGGATTTTCAAAAATATTTCATGTATTCATGTGTAACAAAAAATGTTGTACAATCAATTTCATGAGAAAGATCCTTCATGATTATGAATTAAGATACTCAGAGTTGGAGAAGCAAGCCATGTCTCTTGTAAAGGCAGTATCACACTTTGGAACATATATTTTAAATTCTCATGTCATAGCATATGTTCCATCCTCTCAAGTTAAGATGCTTTTGAACCAACAATTAAGAGAAGGGAAATGGGAAAATTGGCTAGTGAAAATTCAAGAATATGACATTGAAATTAAGCCTCTAAAAGAAGTTAAAGGGAAAGGATTGTGAAAGATTAGTGCAAACGTAAATGCTTTGAATGGAGTAGTTTTGGTTTCAATCAGAAAACCTATATCTGGCTCTGAATGGTACAAAGATATTGTGTTTTACTTAAAATTGGGACAATTTCCTGTCACTGTGACTCCAAAGGAAAGAAGGTCATTAAAGATGAAATCAAATCAGTATGTGTTGATTGTTGAAATATTATTCAAAATAAATTATGATGGCATGTTATTGAGGTGCGTTGATGAAAAAAGAGCTCAAGAACTAATACAAGAATTTCATGAAGGAATATGTGGGAGGCATTTCTCACCTACTTCTACAACACATAAAATAACAAGAGTCAGATATTATTGGCCATCAGTTTTCAAGGATTCATATGCGACAATGAGAAAACGTATCCCTTTTCAACAATTTTTAGGGAAGATGAAAAGGCCTGCAATGCCTTTGCAACCCATATATGTAGAACAACCATTTGCACAATGGGGATTGGAGCTCATTGGACCAATAAATCCAAAATCAAGTAAGGGGCATATACATATTCTTACTGCTACGAACTACTTCACCAAATGGAAAGAAGAAATTGTTGGGTATGTGTTATATTCTTTCATATTTCCGCCAGGTCGACATATTTCCGGGACCACATGATATTAGGTGGTTTTTCGGCACATGGTTTTTTGCCGATGGTTTTCTATTTTCGGTTAAGGAATTAGGGTTTTGGACTAATCCAG
>JZKD02S1672860.1:1019046-1045164 GCA_000966675.3 Picea glauca | reverse complement strand
TTGGGTTTCCAGGTGAAAAATCTCTGTGTAATGTTTGTATTTTCCATTGTATCTTTTCTATTCTTTTCTGAATATCAGTTTGCAGTAGATATTGTACAAGGTTAGAATTTACAGAAATAACATGGAAAAAGGTTAATTATGATGAATTAATTAAATTCCTTAAGGATAATATCTTAGCAATATTTGGTGCTCCATAAAAGTTCATTACTAACAATGGCTCAATTTTCATCGGGTCAAAATTTAAAATTTTTTGTGTAGATTATGGCATCGTCATGGGAAAATCATAGAACTATTATCCACAAGGGAATGGTCTTGCCGGGTCTACCAATAAGACACTCATTCATGTTTTAAAGAAAACCATTGATCAAAGTCATAAGAATTTGCTAGTGAAATTGACAGATGCTTTATTGATCCAGATTATTTTCAGCATGAAATGAGAGTGGAGATATAACACAGAAATATATAGAGATATTAAAAGAGCAACAATAATATAGTAGAGATATATCGTAAATATAACAAGAGGCACATATATACAGTAATACACAATTTCTATCAATGTGTGAAATGTACAGAACTATAAAAATACAAAGTGAAAGACTCGCTAGAATGGCGGCAGCTTATCTCTGAGAAGAGATGTGATTCAAAAGAATATCATTGTTACAATGAGGCTCCAAGGCCTTTTTAACATAAGGAAAAAACCGAAAACCTAACCCGGAAGATGAAAATCCAACAGTTTTGTGGACCCTGTTTTGGTTAGTTTGGTGTATCAACTTCCCGAGGGCATAACGTTGGCATACGATCTTCGTTTTGGGTGCACGATAGCTCGTTGGAAAGGTCTATCTGAGGAATAAACATGTTGTCATAAAAATCTAACTCGATCTACATTCTAACTATGGAAAGCCCTAAAAACTTTGTTTAGGGCCTCAAAACGACCCTAGAAGTTCAGGACCCAAAAACTAGAAACAAAACTGCCAAGGTGGAAGACTATTTTTCGAGCCAATGGAATAGGTGGGTGGCCACTGATATCCAAATGGATCAATCCTCCCTCCTTAGGAAGAAATTTTCTCCATTGCGTTGATTTCTCGGGGGAGAAGAGGAAGCATTTTTTGAACCTGAACCTTGGTGAGTTGTTTGCCTTGCTGGAGAAGTTGTGTTGCTTAGTTTTTTGAAGGTTGTCACAAACTTGTTGTTGGAGGGGTTGATTCTATTCAATCATTTGAGCTACATGAGATGACTTGTTTGCAAAAGGAATCTTTGTTCTTTGTTGAAACCTTGTTGGCCTGCTTCTATTGGATAGAAGGTGCATGGGTCGAGGCTGTAGTGGTTGTAGTGTCCTTATGTTCACCTTTTGAAAAGATTGTGAAGAAGCTGAATTTTGTAGTATGAGATACTACCTTGTGGAATTATTTAGGTGGGACAATAATTGGAACTAACTCTGGTATTCTATAGAGATGACCCCCCAGAGTAACAATGACACTACGGGGTTGAGACTCGTAAACAACATGGTGCTTCCACATATATGGTTGGCCCAAGAGAACATCACAAACATCTAGTGGGGAAACATCACATAATACCTCATCTTTGAAGGGATGGATGTCGTATGAAAATCGACATTGTTGGCTACCATGGAGATCTCGTACCTAGCAAAGCCACTCAATGTTGTATGGTTGCAGGTGTGGTGTTTTCGACAATCCCAATTGTTTGACGAAATCTACTGAGATGAGGTTCTTATGGATTCCACCATCAACAATAAAATGCAATGGGGTCCCCTTCACCCACATCTGTGAATGAAAAATGCACTCCCCCTCTTCAGGATATATAGGTTCTTCTGGTTGAATTGTTGTGGTCACGAAAATAGCAGTGGGATCTGCATCGATGATCTGTCTTCTATTGATATTTTCTAAATCAGGTTTTGAATCAGGGTTCGAATCCTTATCTTTGATCTTGGCCACCAATGACTGTTTTGAGCAACATTCATTGGTGTTGTGCCAAGGGATTTTGTGGAAATCGAATCATTTTCCAGTTTCCTTTGTCTTTCTGTTACCCTTCTTTTCATGTGGCTTGGACTGGTTTTTTGAAGGTTGGTTGTTAGGGTCGTCTCTACCATACTTTGGTTGTTGAATATTTGCAAACCCAAACTCCCATTTGATCTATTGCTTAAATTTTTGCTCGATTTTAACAACATATTGATAAGCAACACCGAGTGACGAGATGTCCAGAAAATCCATTTCAGTTTGGATGTATCTGTGTATATCCCCATGGTATTTCAGAACCAAATTTCCCTCGGAGTCTTTGATACCCAGCTTGGTGCGTAAGGTATGAAATGTATTGGTGAACTCTGACACTGCTTGGTCCCTCTCTTGATGTAGTGTGGTCCATCTCATGTACTGGTGTTCATAGTTTCCAACAGGGTAATATTGTTCCTTGCTCGCATCCACAAAAAAATCCCAAGTGGGCTCGACCCCATATATTCCAGAGTCCTTTGTGGAACTTTGATCCCAGTAAGTTTCCCACCAATGTTTTACATGGGGGAGAGCCTTAAGGAGTGTGAAGGTGATCTTTTCCCTGTCGAAAAAATTGTGGACAGAGAAATAACCTTCTAGCAAATTTAACCATTTGTTTAGGGCATCCGCATATATCCTTCCTTCAAATACGGGAATATCAAAATTAACTTGTACCTTGAAAGGTGAGGTACCTCCAATTTGGTCGCTTGATGAAGACGTGCCTATTTTTATTAGTAGGTGTTGAAGGATGTGGGAAAATTCTCCATCATTTCGTCCCTCTGTTGCGTGAGAGCTTGCTCAAGCAACAGATTAATAGAATATTTTGTTGTCATTTTTATTTTATTCCACCATGGAGGGCTTATTGGGCATGCAAGAGAGATTATCCTCAAGAGAGACAAGATCAAGACCCATCTTGCTATACTTAGACCTCGTCGGGGACATGCACTAGAAAACGATCAAGATCAACCTGCTCTGATACCACTAATCTGGATTATTTTTGGCACAAAATGAGAGCAGAGATATAACACATAAATATACAAAGATATTGAAAGAGAGACAATAATATAGCCGAGATATATCATAAATATAACAAGAGGCACAGATATACAGTAATACACAATTTCTATTAATGTGTGAAATGTACATGAATGTAAAAATATAGAGTGAAATGCTCGCTAGAATGGTGGCATCTTATATTTGAGAAGAGATGTGATGGATACTGACATTAGCAAGAATATATTTGTTACAATGAGGCTCCAAGGCCTTTTTAACATAAATAAAAATCCAAAACCCTAACCCTCAAATATCAAAAGCCAACAATTTTGTGGAACTTATTTTGGGTAGTTTGGTGTATCAACTTCCCCAAGGCGTAACTTTGGCATACGATCTTCATTTGGGGCACACGATAGCTCATTGGAAATTTCTATCCGAGGACTACACATGTTTTTGTCAGACTCTGATTTTATAAAAAATATTACCATGGCGAGCCCTAAAAAAGTTGTTTAGGGCCTTAAAACGTCCCCGGAAGTTCAGGACCCGAAAACTAGAAACAAAATTGCCAAGGTGGAAGATTGTTTTTCGAGCCAGTGGAATAGGTGGGTGGCCACCGAGATCCACTTGGATCATTTATGTGTAAGAATAATGACTCTGAAATATAGTACTAGGATGTCTCCTTATATGCTGGTTTACAAAAAGGAAGCAAAAATTCCAATCAACCTTGAACTGAATGCCTTGAATTATGTAGTTAACATGGAGGATGATGAAGATATTAATCCTATGCAAAAGAGATTAAATCAATTATTGATATTGGAAGAAGAAATAAGTGAAGCTTTGCATAAAACATATCACAGGCAGTATAATGTCAAAATATATTTCGTGGGCGTGCAAGAGCGATTATCCTTAAGGGATATAAGGTCGAGACCCAACTTCCTATACTCAAACCTCGTCGGGGACTTGCAATGGAAAACGATCAAGAGAATTCTGCTCTGATACCACTACTCTATATTATTTTTTGGCACGAAATGAGAGCAGAGATATAACACAGAAATATACAGAGATATTGAAAGAGAGACAATAATATAGCAGAGATATATCAGAAAAATAACAAGAGGCGTAGATATACAATAATTCACAATTTATATTAATGTGTGAAATGTACAGAATTGTAAAAATACTGTTATAGAAATATTTTCCTCACCCCATGCAATCTTGCATAGAAGGCCTTTTTCCATTTTCCTATGTAGAATTTTCATCCCTTTTTGCAAATCCTAGAGATAAAAATACATTTTTTCCACATATACGCACCTTGCCTACTATATAGCATGTGTATACTTAGGTTGCACCACTATAGCCTGCTTACATCGAGAAATGTGCCCAGAATTGAAAAATGGTGTCGGGTTTCCATGTCACAATAGGAGATCAATGATCCTTGGCCTTCCATATAATGGAAACGTTTCGACTCGGCCCTTCAGTTCCACTTGAAGGCTATAAATGGGACAATTCCTAGCTATGGAAAAGAGGAGAAAGAATTCAATTTTGTGAGAAAAGTTACTCAGGAGGAATTATTCACTTCACATTGAGTCCGCATCCCTTTATCCTTTAAGTCTGAACACAATGTTCAGCCCCCAATATCTTCCCTTATTGAGTGAGAACTCCATTGTCTCTCTTACATGAGCTTGCCTTTGGTGGAAGATTGAAGTGGTGGAGGCCCAGTTGGAAGGAACTTAGTTTCTCGGTTCCGAATCGTGCCGACATGGAAGTCTGTAACTTATTCACTTATGTTGATTATATCTTAATAGAAATACTCTTTTCTCATCCAATTGATATCTTGCAAATATTTGAATTATTATTCCATGGGCGTATTTGTTATGAATATTAATGGATTATGCTATTGAATGTGCTAACATCATATATTATCACCATATGTTTTCTTTGCTTGGTTGTTGAGTACTAGTTGGAGGTATATTTATTTGGGTCAAGTGCTCAACGTTGGACTTCATCGAACGTATGGACGAGGTAGGCATTTTATCTTGTCTTGATAGCATATTTGTTTATATACCATACTTGAGAATAGAGTTGATTTCTGTAGTCATTTTCGTCTGTTGTGGTTTTCCCCTAGCCATAGAGATATTTTCCTCGTAACATAATTGGTGACCATACCGGGGATTGAATCTTCATTTTTCGGGGTTTGGAGTGTTTTTATCCTTAGATTTATCCCATTCATATTGTGTTTCTTGTCGTATCATTGCTTGACAACCTCTATTCACTTTGGGTCTGAATCTTTCAACCTTCTCCTTAGCCTAGCTGTGTTTTGACACATATACACGGGTTTTTTCTTAACAGTCATGTATATACATTTTTTGTCCTTTTGCAAGCTGCGTACATATGTGTTTTCCCCTTGAAAAATCACGTACATCAATATTTGTTGCTTTTTTGTTGGGTTTGGTGGTTGTTGGGTAGGTTTTCATGATTTCTGAGCCTTCTTGGGTCTCTGTATTGATTGTTAAGTGTCTGTGGGATGACAGGAAACCTGTCTTTGGTTCAATTTTTAGGCGATGCCTTTCTCATCATCTTTTCATTTTGATTTTCCTTGTACATTGCGCTGGGTGTTTTTCTCCTTGGTATCCTACTTGAGTTGTCTCTTTCTATACATAGTAGAGCCTTTATATATCAAGTTGTTGCTCAGTCCATGCATTTTCATTTTTCTTATATTGAAAATACAAAAATATTAAGCATTTTGCATTGATTGGCATTTTGATATTTTGAGTCTTTGTCATTTATCTTAGTGCATGTAAAGAAAGATTGCATTTTTATTCAGAATTGCAGAATTGAATTGCAAACTGCATTTTTAAGAAGCATATCATTCATTGAAAATTGAAGTTAGGAATTTGCATTGTATTCATATTTACTTTACTTTCTAAGTCATAACATCACTAGTTTCATGACCACACCTTTTGAGTAAGCACAACCATTAAAATTAATGCTATAATTTAAAATTGATTTGTAACGATTTTATTTTCTAGGATGCACAAATGAGCTTAGGATTTAGTACCTTGGAATAGGATTTTGTGAGTAAACTTCTCCAAGGCTATTAAATCAACATATGTGTCTGAGAAAGGGAGTGGAGAAATCCATTGTATAATCGGTAATATCAGGAGGCTCTACTTACACCAGAGTTAATCACGAGGTCGTGCGAGGTCGATTGAAGGGATATCCCCATGATACCTTCTTAGCGTCAGAGATATTTCTAGGGATCTTGCTAGTTCCCTTACCTCTATGAGAGGCGGTTCTTTCAAGGTTTCGATATTTTCTACCCTCCCCATATGGTGGGAGTGACTTACAACTGCTCTCCTGTGCATTGGTTATACCGTGGTTGATTAGTTGCTTGACTTAGGTGCCACATAGGTTACTTGCAGGGGTTATTCTACAGGTACCCTAGGTCAGATAAGGGTCAGACAACACACAACCTTTATGGAGGATTACCTCTCTGGGGGGATCTGACCAACTGGTTGTTAAACCCACGAGGGCCCTTATAAATGATTATGTTACCTCCTATATTTAGCAAGGAGTCTTGGTCCCCTCTTGGGTTAGACATACCTACTTTAGGGAGGGAGGCCCCTTTCAGCCACTTTATCCCGTTTGTGTGAATATTGGTCATTTGATTATTTTTGGTGTGCTATTTGAATACCAGTTGGCCTTAGGATTTATTTGTGTATCTTGAGTCTTAAGTCATCGTGGATTCGAACCAGCTTCCCTATCGGTCTCGCCGCTTGTTACAGTTACCACCAAATTTTGATTCTTTTCCTTCTAAAAGGTGTAGAGTTATTAGACATGGTAAACACACCTCCACTTTTCAGACTTGTGATTCTACAAGGATGAGTAATGAACTGAGTCATCAAAATATTGGGAGCCCTTTGACTCCCACACCTACTATAGTTAATGTCACCCCTTCGACTCCTGCAACCACAATGGTTGTAGTGTTGGAGGCACCTATCATCAATGTTTCTCGTCCTATAGTGAATGATCAACCTATTTCCATGAACCCATTTGGGTCTCTTGGTCACTCCCTGGGCTATAATGTTTAGTCCATCCCTATGGCCTCTAGTCCTTTTTCCTATGGTATGCTGAATTTTACTTCACAGTTTTCAAACTCCATCCTAGCTACTAGCCCTAATGCTAACATTGGAATTGGGGGCACAACTCCTCCTTATACACCATTCTCATTTGGTGGCTCTCATATCCCTCAAACAAATCCTACTATGGGAGGCATTCCTTCTTTTAACCCTGAGTCTAATCCTATTACTTCTGGGTGGAGAAATCAACCTGGAGGACAAGATTCTGCTCAATTGTCATCCTATACCCTCACCTCCTCAGTGTCGATTATGACCAACACATTTGGCATGACGAATCCACCTTTATCCTCTATATTCACACCCAGAGGAGGTCATTTTCACACCTTGGGAAACCCCCAACCCGCATCCACTCTGGCTGGGGGAAATTTTGATAACCCCCATCAGAACATTCCTACTAGAATGATTCCCAAACAACCTCTTATGAATCATCCTAGAGGAGGGTCTTACAATCCTGGACAGGTCCATGGTGCTTACTAGAACCCTATATGGGTTGCAATTCCCCAAACACAATATTTCCAGGGAGCTTGGGGCCAGATGCTACAACACCATCTCCGTTTTCTGGCCACGCTTAATCTTTCAGACTTGTCTAAGTTGATGAATGACCCTGTATGTAATGATCCTACATGGCCTCTCGTCCCCACCAATCTTCCTTTGGACATTCTGAAATTTGAAGGTAAGAATGGCAATGATCCCAATGATCACGTCACCACCTTTCACCTATGGTGCTCTTCGAATTCCCTTAATGACGATTCCATTCAGTTAATATTATTTCAATGCACCCTCATTGGGGTTGTTGTGAAATGGTATATCGAGCTACCTAGGGGGCCATATGGGACCTTTATTTAGATGTTGCTAGTCTTCCTTAACCACTTCCAATTGTTGGTTCATTATGATGTCGACCTAGAAATTTTGTCAACTTTATGCCAGGACACAGCCACTCATATATCGGATCACATATAGGAGTGGCATAGATGGAAGAGGTTGATCAAGACCTGCATTCATCTGGATTTCATGTTAGAATGGTTCCTTAAGTCCTTGTAGCCTCCTATCTCGAAGGATGTTGCTACATCCGGGGTTACTTCTGAGGAAGAAGCAATCTTCAAAACCCAACAGTAAGATCTTGTATACGCTCAGTCTGGGATGTTATACCAGATTCTTCCTGACGCACCGAGGTCAAACTATGACCCTAGAAAAAATCATGGATCTCATGCTGTTGGCATTGTAGGCTTCGCCAATGCAAAATCCGTTGACTTGGTGACAAGACATTTGAAAGAGTTTTCTCTAAACCAGTCTGCAAGAGGGCCAACTTTGTTTGTGTCTTCCAATCCCACTCAGTCAGTGGATGTACATTCTGTGCAATCACCGACCAACCCAAATGGTAACCAACAACCAGGTGGGAATAAGAAGAAAGGACGTAATAATAATCATAAGGGTAGGAAGAATAATAATAAAACCAAGGACAATGGTATTAATGAGAAGATGAATAATAATGTTGGTGAGGGAAAGAAACAAAAGGCGTCAGGTAAAATTTCCCTGTAATATTTGTACAGATGATCGTCTTACTCATTTATGCCCTAAGCTTGCGGAAGCTACGAGGCTCTTATCTCTACCGCCTGTCATGCTGACGAATCCTTTCTAACATAATCATCACATGGCCTTGATCTCCTCAAATGCCAGAAATGTGGCTGGTGGAAGTGAAAACCCACCGACATAAGACGATAATCGTTTGTGTATCAATATGGTCAATTCTCAGGTTAATGTAGCCACCCAGTCTCACGATTACAGTTCCTCACAGACTATACATGTTCTAGAATCTCCTCCTCGTCCTCCGGAGAGGCCTTCGAGGATCAAAAAACTAGAGCCACCTCCTCGTATTCTGAAAGGATTACTAAATCTCTATACCCACAATCCAAATGCTAGAGCCGCCCAAAATTTCTCTATTTTGAGGACCTGGGTCAAACCCCTTGTGCAATTTCGGCTCTGGAGGTACTCCAAACATGTCCTTCACATAGGAATGCTTTGCTATCTGTGTTAGGAGCTCTAGACCCTAGTGGCCCAAAATTTATCAAGTTTGATGTCACAGATGTGAATCCTCGCTTACCTTACCATGTGGCATTCAAAATACACGTGGGGTACTCAAAGTATACCATCAAATGTGTGGTTGTTGATGAAGGTGTTGCTATGTGTGTGATGTCCCTGATCTCTTGGACAGATCTTGGCTCTCTAAATCTCTCTCAATATCCTACCATGTTGACTTCTTTTGACGTTCATTCCTTCCACCTTCACGGTATTCTTCATGGCTTCCTATTCCAGTTAGGTGGGAAGACGATAGAGGTGGATGTCGAGGTGGTTGATGCGCCCCTCGATTATAACTTGTTACTATGACGCAATTGGACTTAAGCTATGACTATCATCGTATTGTCAGTCTTCCACACTCTTTGTTTTCCTTGCGATGGGAAAATCGTGACGGTCGACCAGTTATCCTTTGCATATGCTAGCCCCAATGCATATGTTGAACCGTCGATCCCCATGGTTGACAATTCTCAGCCGACAACTGAGAATATCGATGTCGGAATGTATTCATCCCTTATGGGTACCTTCGACTTCATGTCACGGATTCACCATGTTTACGCCATGTCCAGTAGGCCTGTTTCATCATAGAGGTATGTTCTTTTCCGCACTTCCTATTTTAACGATTCTTGGACCCTACCTTCCTCGAATTAGTCTTGTGAAGGTCAGTCGCATGCTGGAATGGCCATGCCATTATTGACAGCAGAGATTGTGTATCAATATGTTCTTGACTCTTCTATCGATCCCGATCCTATTACCTCGTCGACGGACGAGGAGGATCCCATTCTTAAGCCCGTGTGGGCCACTTCATTGTCTTTCTCACATGAATGCCTCGATGAGACTTTTCCCTCGGACGAAGCTATCATTGAAGACATGAATGGTTCTAACAAACCTTGGGATGATATGCATCATCGCTCTTATTTTCTCACAGAGCTTGCTAGAATTGAACAAGATGACTGTCGATCTAGTTTGAGAAAGATAGTCGGTCACGCTGTAGTTCCACTTGATATGCACGAAATTTATTCTGAAGGAAATATGGCAAGTATCTCTCCTACCGTCATGATCAATATCTACCATACCCCTGGAAAGATTGAAAATGTACACATCGGTGCAGATTGTTCGCCAGAAGAAATCCTGATCTACATCGAACTTTTCAAGGAATTCCAAGATGTATTTTCTTGGTCATATGAAGAGATGCCAGGAATCAACCCTTGAATTTTCAAGCATGAGATTAGAACTTATACATATGCTAAGACTATTTGACAACATCTTCGAGTTGTCAATTCCCGGAAAGCCCCTACTATTAAGGCAGAGGTAGAGAAACTACTAAATGTTGGTTTTATCTACCCGATTACCTTGAATGAATGGGTATCCGATCCCGTTCCTATGAATAAGAAGCAAGGAACCATCCATGTATGCATGGAATTTCGTGACCTGAACAAAGCCTGTCCTAAAGACAACTTCCCGACACCTTCCATCGATCAAATTCTCGATGAGTGTGCGGGTAGTGAAGTGTTTTCTTTCATGGACGGATTTTCAGGGTATAACCAAATTCAAATTAAACCAGAGGATCAACACAAGATGACATTTATTTGTCCTTGGGGTACTTTTGCATACCGAAAGATGTCTTTTGGCCTTAAAAATGACGAAGCAACCTTCCAACGTGCTATGACCTTCACATTCCATGATCTTAAGCATATAGTCGAATCTTGGCTTGACGATCTTGTTGCTCACTCTCGTAATAGAGTGGATCACTCTAAGAACCTTCGGATTGTTTTTTAAAGATGTCGTCATTATAGAATCTGGTTAAACCCTCACAAATTCATATTTTGCATTAGGCCTAGATGTCTTTTGGGATTTTTAGTTTCTGAGACCGGGATCATGGTAGATCCGTTAAAGGTAGAGGCAATACTTCGATTGCCTCCCCCATGCACTATTAGAAAACTTCAAGGTTTACAGAGGAAAGCTAACTTTTTACATCAGTTTATGGTAAACTATGCCAATATTACTAAGGGTTTCATGCGTCTTTTGAAGAAGAACACCCCTTTTATCTCGGATGAGCGAGCCCAAGAGTCCTTTGATGCTTTGAAGAAAGCCTTGGTATCAACACCTCTATTGAAGTCTCCTAACTACATTAGAGATTACTTTCTTTATGTCATCGCATCTAAAGAGACGATTGGTATGGTTTTGTTTCAAGAGGATGATGAGATCCGCGAGCACGTCATCTACTATCTTAGTTAAAACTTATTTGGTCCTGAACTCAATTATTCTCACGTTGAAAAGCTAGCTTTGGTTGTCATTCACGCAGTTCAATGTTTAGGCCATTATATATTTCTTTGCAAGACTATTCAGGTTGTCGATGTCAATCCATTTCAATACGTCCTTACCAGGCATATCATAGGGGGAAAATACAATAAATGGATTGTCATTTTACAAGAATTTGATCTCAATTTTGCTTCTGCGAAATCCAAGAAATAACTAGTCTTTGTAGAGTTAATATCTGACGTCCCAAAATTAAATGAGGATGTTATCCATGTTGATTTGTTTGTGGACGAACACATTTTCCTTGTCTCGTCGTCTAACCCCTGGTATGGAGACATTGTTCTCTATCTTCAAACTTTGAAGTTCCCTCAGCATCTCTCGCGAGATGACTAACGATGTGTACGATACAAAGTGAAGAATTACATTATCGTTGACGACACTTTGTATCTCCGAAGAATTGAAAATATGTTGAGTCTTTGTTTAACTCATGAAGAAGTCGAGTCAGTTCTAAACGATTTCCACACTAGGGCTTGTGGTGGTCCTCTATCCGGGCTTGCGACAACCCAAAATATTTTGCGAGCCGGTTATTTCCGGCCTTCTATATTTAAAGATTGCATTGAAGCGGTTAATAAGTGTCACCCCTGCCAAGTGTTCACTCAGAAAATGCGCTCACATCCAGCCCCTCTTCACCCAGTCATCACCATCGGTCCCTTCACCAAGTGGGGGGTGGACTTTGTGGATTGCAACCCAACTTCGGCTAGGGTACATAAACACATTATCGTGGTCGTAGACTACTTTAATAAATGGTTCAAGGCCATGCCTACAGTTAAATCCGAAGGTAATACTGCCTCCTTCTTCATATTCAATCAAATTATCGCCAGGTTCGACATCTCGAGTGAGATTTTCACTGATCATGGCGGTTACTTTCAGAACAAAGTGATGGAAGAGTTAGCATCCAAGCTGGGGTTTAAGCATGGTCATTCTTCCCCTTACTACTCCTAGGAAAATGGAAAGGTAGAGGCCGTCAACAAGTCTCTCAAGACCATTTTGCAGAAAACTGTCAGCCAGAGTAAATCTGATTGGAACATTACGTTATATCCTGCACTATGGGCATACCGAACCTTGGTCAAGACTGCCACCATACTTTCTCCTTTCCAGTTAGTACATGGTGTGGATTCAATATTACCTATTGAATGTGAAATCCCTTCTCTTAGATTGGTAGTCGCACTACTCCCAGACACTTCTGATCTCAAGCAACACCTCGTACACCTAGAGAGTCTCGACGAGCAGCGTCTAGACGCCTCTACAGTTATCGAGGTGAATAAAAGTCATGTCAAGGTCCAATATGATAATTTTTTTTGTCCTTGTTTGTACGTTGAGGGTGAGTTGGTAATTTTATATGATCAAGCCAAAGAACCGCTAGGGGAAGGCAATTTCAAAACCATGTGGTGCAGTCCCTATATCGTGCGATGTGTCTTAGAAAAAGGAGCCTATGAGTTAGAATATTATGAAGGGAACATGTTGGTCGAGCCCAGGAATGGGCTCTACTTGAAAATATATTACGCTTGATCCCCAATCTTGGGCGTAACTCTTTGTATACTAATGTAATTTAGTACATATATATTTTCCCTTTATTTTTTGTCTTCAACTTGCTTATCGAGTTTTCCCTTGGTTGGAAGATGTCAACAGAGTCTTCAGTCTACTTAGGATTTGTAGATAGATCCAGTCATCATACATGGAAATTGGATTCCACCACTTGGGTGGTTTACTCACCTGAGGGTCTACTGGTGTCTTCAAGTGGCGTATGCCTAGGGCCATCCTCGAATAATGTGGCTGAATATAGCGTCGTTATAGAAATTTTGCGTGATGCCATTTCACATGGTATTCTCTCTTTGGAGGTTCGCCTGGATTATCAGTTAGTAGTATCTCATTTGAACAACAGTTACCATGTGCACGATCCTACTTTACTCCGATGATTCCTACGGGTACATATTTTAGAGAGACAGATTGATTTTATTACTTATCATCACATACCTAGGAGTTCTAATTATGTATCTGATGTTTATGATAATTTTGTTTTAGATTGGAATTTGTCACATAACTAAAGCAAATAAAAACATCTCATCAATGTACACATTGTAATATAAGTAAAGCCGAAGAACCCTGATTTATATATATTTCAAAAAATATGGTGTTTATAGTACAAAATTGGGGCCAACACCCTCAATACACATATACAGTCGATAATACAAAATCCACGACATCTACGCCTGTGGCATCGAAAGTGTGTCATGATAAAAAACTACAGTGTTTGTGACTCCGATGCGAGATGTTGAAAGAGTCGCACCCAAGCTTTGGGCACACCAACCACTTGCCACTGCATGGCCTCCAGTAGATCCTCTACTTGGACCATCATAATCCTATGTGTCAAACGAGACAGGTTTCCCTGCACGTTTTGAAGGATTCCCTCTACTTCTCCTCTCGCCGCCTCATCTCTCCAGTGCCTTTGACGATGTCATGGAAGCCCGTCCGGTCGTCACAGACCTACGTCTATGTCACACAAGTGTCTATTTTTTTATTTTTATTTTGTATCTAGGGGAATCGGTAACTACGACAATATCTGGCTACCGCGTGACATGAGGTCGAATCCCTATCGACTGCCTTATAACCCCTAGGGAGAACCACACCTCCCGCAAGATTGGCCTTCAGATAAGATGAGGTCTGAACTTGTGACCTACTTAGCAGCACGAATGCCTTAACAGTACGTCTTTTGGGCACTAGACCGCACCCCTATGGGCTCACACAAGTGTCTAGTTAGTACTTAAGAATCATCCAAAAATATTTTTGTTTCACTCTACAAAAATACAAAAAAATGAAATATTTAAAAACTTTGACATACCTATGTCCCCGTAGGTGGTCCCTGGTGGTAGTGGCATGTTAGGGTCCCGTCTGAAGTCAATCCCTACATAGGGGTAGTCTTCCAGAGAAATTACATGTTGCCTCCACCAGTAAAACAAATCATCGTTGTAGGGTGTGGGCACCCTACCTCCCACCTGCCATCTCATTACCTCAGTTCATCATGCCATGGTTAGATCGTGAGGTCCTCTAGGAATTATCTCAACCCTAGGTCCCAAACTTGGAATCTGCTCAAAGAAAAATCTACACAAGATAGAGGCAAACTCGAAGTTTCTCTTGTCAACCTGTTTGCACTCTGTCAACTGGCTCTTCATATTAGCCAGTAGTGAGGTGCACCAATCGTACATCATGGGTCTCAAACACTCTACAGAATAGAACATGAGCGACCTCGATTCTTGGTGCAATGAAGTTGATCCTGTGATCCTGGTCAAAACGAGGACAACAATATTGAGGCTAATATTTTTTATCGCTCGGATGGGGAGTTGACTCCCGACCTTGTCAGCCCCTGCTATACAATGAGCATCTATGTAATTCTTTATCTTCATACTTCTCCCAGCTCCCCAAGATTTGAGGTTCACCACCTCACCTCAACACGATAACCCAGTCAATAAATATATATCCTCGACTTCAATCCTCCATTGTTTCCCATCGAGGTTGAAGCTCTCACTGTCAGGATCCCAGTAATCCACGAGCAATTGTAACAACCCCACCTAGGCCCTCATCCCTTTGAGTGCCCAAAATTTTTACAACCCACATATTTTCAAGACCATTTGGGCCCCTAGATCTCATTCCATCACAGCATCTACCTCCTCATGTTCCCTTTCCCTCCATTCTACCACCATACTGCCAGAGAAACATCAATTTTTGAGTTAGCAACCATCAAAAACCTTGTTTATAGGATTGTACGTAGGTTGCAGCATTCATAGTCGTGTATAGGGATGAGTACATGCGGTATGTATTTTACACAGTCACATATAACCTCACGTATACGCGACCCGATGAGTGGTAGCCCGCGTACACCGAAATAACCAATTTGCTCCTTAATTAACTCAAATTTTGAAACTAAATAAAAATATGTAATCCACTATAAAGGAAGAGGAGGGGAAGAAGAATTACCTGGTCCTAAATTTCTCTGATTCTGTCACTCAACATTCCCGCAATCACCAGTTGAAGATCGTAAGTAATTTGGTCCAATTTTCACTATTTGGGTAAAAAGTCAAAATGACATAGAAAAAATTGTTTTTTGTTACTATTTATAGCAGTTTTTACCCACTTTGTATAGTTTTGAATCGTATTTTCACCTAATGGACCAATACAACAGTTGATTGAGTTGGTTTTTGTAGTTTTCACCAAGGATTCTTGCGGTTTTTAGCGTTATGTTAACCATTTGTAACTACGGGCAGGTATTTTCTCTACCTAGCATATAGGATAGGTATCCATTCCATCATGCACATTTTCATTGTCCTATAAATGTCACTCATATGCATTAGGTACAAACCCATTTGTTGCAACACAGAACCTTCCATCTTCTATAAGACGTGTCGTTAACAAGTGGTAGAGACTTACCAAACATGGGTACCCTAGTTAGATCCTCTGCTCTATTTGGTGCCCATGCCGAGATTTTTTCCATAGGACCGGGAGTCCCTTATAGATAATGCATGACTTTATGTTGAGCCTCATTTCTCACTCATAAACATGTTGACCTATACCTAGAGGACTCCCAACCGAGTTTTATTTAAGATCTTTTCTGACTCGTTTTCAAAAAGCGAAAATATTATTGAGTGAACTTGTCTCTTTCACACTCGTAAATTGAATTTGAAAGGACGTCTATTTGGTACAAGTTTATCCCTTTTTCAAACCAAGTAGACTACGATTATAAAAAATGACATTTTATGGCATTAAGTTGTGATTTCATCTCATGCCCTTGCTTGCAATATTGAGCCTATAGCTGGTTCTCTCTTTGCGTTATAAACCATTTGCCTCAGCATTTTTGCATCCTCATCCAAGCAGAGCCTCATTTATATCCTTTTCAATTTGACACTCTATACCTAGGAGGGAACATTCCCCCAAGTGTCCATCTCCCACCTACACCTCCTTGCATTAAGCATAGTTATGTTCTACTACTGGAACTATTTTTGCTTACTTGTGACAATCGTTTCCTCCTCTCTATCATAACATTCATTTGCCTATGAAAAACAAAAAAACATGGGTGGGAAGGGAGTATTATCTTCTATTGGCAACAATTGTGTCACCTTTGAATACAGCACAAGGTTATTGATTCCATTTGTCATCATAATTTTGGTTTTAGCATGGCCTTAGGAAGTTGTTCTCGTTACAGAGAGTTTTTTCCCTCAACTAGTTACTCTTCCAGACCCTATGGAGAATTTGATTGATGCCTACTACATCTCATGGTTTCATCATTGAGTCTATGCTGGCAGATTATTCCATATGTCTCATGCTATTATTCAAAGGAAGTCTATCAACCTGTGTCGGCCATTCCTCAAAACTCTTGACTTTTCATGTTGGCCATACCCTCAATTTGTCTCAGAATCACATTATGTTGTAGTCCTATTACGCACCCTGGTCCTATTTTCATCATTGGTAGGTAACCTTGAACCCAGCAGTTGACATTTCATCATTGGTCGTTGACTGGGTGGTTTCCCTTGTGTTCGACGGTGAGACATCTATTCACACATTGGGATTCGTGCAGTGTCTTGGATGCCATTAGCCTTGTTGGTGGTTTTCTCTCCTTTTTCAGCATTTTTCCTCATTGCCTGCTATTCATAGGGTCTTTTTTCATGTACCTCTTTCACTTGGCACATGCGAAAGATGCACGGGGTCGTTGGTTCATGAACATGTTCTTTGTATAATTTCCTCCAAATCATGAAGCTCCTTCTTTGTACCTCGTGATGAATGATGAGAGATGCCTTAATACTCTCCTTTCAGTGGGTCTCCTTCCATTGAATTCATATCATCTATTCTGGAAACGATACCTAGAGTCCTATGAGTACTTTGAGGCTTGCAGTAATTAGTGGAAGGTTATCTCGCCATCGATAGTTGGGAATACAACAATGTCTCCCGATTGATGGATTCTTCAAGTGTTCGACCCCGACTCCTTTATTCACACTTGTAAGAATGTACTTGGTGTCTTGATACCTACATTCATCATTGGTAGGTTGTCTCACTTTTTTTAATGGTATACCTCAATGACCGGTAATCAAACGATGTCTCATTGTGTTCGACCTCAACTCCTTTATTCACATGTTGTAGACTTGCACCTTTGGCAGATTGTGTAGAAGACTTGAAGACATCGGTATGTGGTCACAGATTTCCTGAGATTTTGCTTCCTTTTCTTTGGACCAGTACATATATGACTTTAGTAATCATGGGAGATCAGATTGTACTCCATTGTATACAGATATCTTCAGATTGATTTTGAGATTGGTTCTACTAGGCCTTGTTCGTGACTATGAAAACCTTTGACATGTAACCAAATTTGTATTTGCCTATTCATGGCCACAAATAGTTGTTTGGTATATTTTCACATGGATCTGTAGTGTAATTCAAATTGGCAGCCATATATGCAAAGTCAGTGCAAATTGTAATGAGTAACTAGTTCTTCCAGTTGGTTCCCCATCACTCCAATTTTGGGTTTTATAATGTATTTCGACCATCATAGATACTCCTATGACCTCACACATTAGGGGGCATCTGTTAGCCCATGCAATCTTGCATAGAAGGCCTTTTTCCATTTCCCTATGAAGAATTTTCATCCCTTTTTTCAAATCCCAGAGCTAAAAATAATTTTTTTCCACATATACGCACCTTTCCTACTATACAGCATGCGTATACATAGGTTGCACCACTACAGCCTGTGTACATCAGGAAATGTGCCCATAATTGAAAAATGGTGCCAGGTTTCCATGTCATGACAGGAGATCAATTATCCTTGGCCTTCCATGTAATGGAAACGTTCTGACTCGTCCCTTCGGTTCCACTTGAAGGCTATAAATGGGCCAATTCCAAGCTATGGAAAAGAGGAGAAAGAATTCAACTTTGAGAGCAAATTTACTCAAGAAGAATTATTCACTTCACATTGAGTCTACATCCCTTTATCCTTTAAGTCTAAACACAGTGTTCAGCTCCCAAGGTCTTCCCTTATTGAGTGAGAACTCCATTGTCTCTCTTACATGAGCTTGCCTTTGGTGGAGGATTGAAGTGGTGGAGGCCCAGCTGGAAGGAAATTAGTTTCTCAGTTCTGAACCATGCCGACGTGGAAGTCTGTAACTTATTCACTTCTGTTGATTATATCTTAATCAAAATACTCTTTTCTCGTCCAATTGATATCTTGAAAATATTTGAATTATTATTCCATGGGTGTATTTGTTATGAATGTTAATGGATTATGCTATTGAATGTGCTAACATAATATATTATCACCATATGCTTTCTTTGGTTGGTTGTTGAGGACTAGTTGCGGGTATTTTTCTTTGGGTCAAGTGCTCAACGGTGGACTTCATTGAGCGTCTAGACAAGGTAGACGACGTAGGCCTTTTATATTGTCTTGCTAGCATATTTGTTTATATAGCATACTTGGGAATGGAGTTTATTTATGTAGTCATTTCTGTTTGTTGTGGTTTTCCCCTAGCCATAGAGATATTTTCCTCGTAACAAATACAGAGTGAAAGACTCACTAGAATGGTGGCATCTTATCTTTGAGAAGAGATGTGATAGCTACTCGCATTCACGAGAATATCTTTGTTACAATGAGGCTCCAAGGAATTTTTAACATAAAGAAAAATACAAAACCCTAACCCCAGAAGATGAAAATCCAACAGTTTTGTTGACCCTATTTTGGGTAGTTTGGTGTATCAACTTCCCCGGGGCATAACTTTGGCATACGATCTTCATTTGGGGCGCACGATAGCTAGTTGGAAAGGTATATCCAAGGAATACACATGTTGTAATCATACTTTGACTCTATCTAGAATATAATTGTGGTGAGCCCTAAAAACGTTGTTTAGGGCCTTAAAACGTCCCCAAAAGTTCAGGACCCGAAAATTAGAAACAAAATTGCCAAGGTGGAAGATTGTTTTTCGAGCTAGTGGAATAAGTGGGTGGTGACCGATATCCACCTAGATCATTTATATGCAAGAAGAATGACTCCAAAATATAGTACTAGTATGTCTCCTTATATGTTGGTTTACAAAAAGGAAGCAAAAAATCCAATAAGCCTTGAACTTAATGCCTTGAATTATGTAGTTAACATGGAGGACGATGAGGATATTACTCCTATGCAAAAGAGATTAAATCAATTATTGATATTGGAAGAAGAAAGAAGTGAATATTTACATAAAACATCTCATAGGAAGTATAATGTCAAAATATATTTCAATTAGAGTGCAACAGTCAAAAATTTTCAAAAAGGAGAACTAGTGTTACTCTGGAACAAAGCTAAGGAGAAGGCGTCAATGCATACTAAATTTGAAGCACTCTATATCGGGCCTTACATCGTTGAGAAAATCATGGGTTTCAATTCATATATGCTTAAAGACATGAAGGGGAAAATGTTAATGTTTCCCGTCAATGGGAAACACCTGAAATTTTTTTTTTCTTAAGATTCTCTCTTCTCTTTGTACATAGTTTTTCATTTTATTTTGTACATCCTTATTGTTTCGACTCCATTTCCCAAAGGATAAAAAATCTGTTCATGAGATTCTAGATTCTTAACAACCCCCACTGGTTTATCATCTCACAGTTGGAGCCAGTTGTTGAACCTCTTTTGTGCTTCCCCCCCTATTTCTATTTTTCCCGCTTCTTTTATTACCTCTTCTTTTCCCCCTTCTATACTTTCCTTTTCCCATTTTTTCTTTTCCCTTCTTTTTTCCCTTTCTTGGTTTTGATAAGACTAACATACTTAGTCATTTTTTTATGTTCATGGAATTTTAGACTTTCGGACTCTCGCACTTGTATTATCTTCTGTTCACCCATGTCTAAGTTTTTCCAACACTTAGAATATTTTTGCACCACGAACTTTCGGACTTGCCGACATATACGATACACATACACTCTCTCCAATTTTTGCTCGACATTTTCCAACACTTAGACATTTTATACATTCGTACTTTCAGACTCACTGACCTTCAGACTTGTGGTTCTTCCTTTTCATACTATTCATCAATCCCGATTCTCCACCATTACTTATCCCTTCACACTTTTCGATGTCACATTTATTTTTATCCTTACAGACCCAACTACTAAATTTATTGTTGAAGTGGTCGTTAATTAATGATGCTTATACTGAGGCTAGTAATATTTATTTTGAGTGAATGTTTCTGTAAAAATAAATCTAAGTCAAGTTCATTTTACTATGCAAAGTAATATTTCAAGAAAATTTTCCGAGCTCTGCAAAGATAGCCATGAGAAAACAATGATTTTGTGGGGATAGTTTGAAACTCTTCACTAGAGAAGATCAAAATTATCATTGGTCCTGCTCCTACTAGTATTATTCAAAATTGTTGGATAAAGAGAACAACAAAGTGTGGACCTCAGGAATAGTTCTCGCGGGATATGTTCCATAAGTCTTTGAATGCAAGGATATTGTCACCTAGTGCGTCGATAAGCTTATTCAAAACAAAAGGGTCATCACGTTGCAGAGTAGTTCTCCTATCTCATTGACGCCTTCAATATTTATAGAAATGTTGAAATTTCCATAGCCAAAACTGCTTTACAAAGGGGAGTAAGCTAGAAATTTCCTAAAAAGAAAGAATAACAGAATAGAGCTTCTTTAAGAATATTTGCATGACCCTGCGACAATGCCTGAAGATATATCTATAATTCAGGTAAGTTCTTTAAAGAATCCTTATAAATAAATTGCTTGGTTATTTACTCGAATTGTTGGCCTAGACTCTATAGAAACAATTGCCCAACTAACATTATATATACTACATTTTGTGGTTCATGAAAATGCTATATTCGACTGGGTGAATATTATTTCGAATGAAATCACTGCACAGTTGCCTAATTTCAAGATTGATAAAAGGTTTTATATGTCATCTTTTTTTATATTTTACATCACATATTGTCATACCTTTGAAGGTTTAAACATTGCACGGAGAGTTAAAATAAAGGTGGACCATGTGACCATGTGGTACCAAGATCTATGGAGGCAAAGAGTCATCCATCGTTTCTATGATCTATATTCATATTTTGTATCTAAATTTAAGAATTTATTATTTAGGGAAGACATTTTGTGGCTATGATTGGAAGAAACGACTTTTTTGAAGGTAAAAGGAGTTCTTGAGAAAATGGAAGACTACAATGTCATTAGGGTTTTATGCTCTATCGAAAAACTTATTTTCCTTCCTTACTATATATTTGATAAGTTGTTTATCATTGAGATAGCTAGGCAATTTAAATTATGGTTCCATACTTTCTTTGAAAAAAATAAAAAGCAGTTCATACCTCTCCCATGGAAATTTGGTGAAATTATTCTCAGAGGAATTTCTAAAATAGACGAATATGTTGCTTGTTTCGATCATTCTGACCTGATAATTGAAAAGGAAATCAATGGTTTCAACCCTAATCATATTTTTTTATAATCATTTGCTTTCAGTTGGGCTCATCCCTGCACTTTTAAATTCAATTGTCCATACAGAAGAAGAAAATGACAACCACAATCCAACTAACCAAGAAGTCGATAGAGATTCTAGAGATATATAGATTTTTATAAGTACTACAGTGCACCATAAAGAAAGAGGTAAACCCTTGAGTGAGAAAAATGTCCAGTCATCAATTGTCTCTCAAAGAAGTGACTTACCAAAGGAAAATCCTTAACCAGGGACATCCCACAAAACAAAAATGCATAGCAATAACTCAGGAGATGATGAATAGAGGAACCCTCCTAAAGAGAATTTAGAGAATCCCCATAAATTAAAAGTCAAAAGAAAAATGACTAATTCACAGCAGGAGGGGGATGAAACACATGCTCCAGAAGATGATTTGTTATTGGATAACATAGATTTGGATGTAGATATTGAAAATATTACTTTCTCAGATGTAGAAGTATCATCTCGAGAAAATGTACAACATGTTTCCACACTCATGATCTAGGATGAGACATTTTCTGATGAGGAAATGCCCATTGTACAAAATGCATGTTTTGATAAAGAATCTAAGAAATTAGTTTTTGACAAAACTATAAAGAGTAAGAGTCAAAAGCTATGGTCTCCCATTGATACTCAAGATATGTTACCTTCCAAATTATCATATATTCATAAATTTACAGGGGATGCACTTAACATTTCAATTGTACACATGGAAGAAGAGAATTCTCAGTTGAAAGAAAGAATTAAAGAATTGAAGGAAACCCTCATGCTTTGACCTATTCTGGCTTATTCTGGATTCTCTTGTTGCTATGATTCGTCTCGAAAAATGTCTTCAAGAAAAACCAGAAACAAGTGCAAGGATCAAAGGAATTTCTAATTTAATCATTTCCACCCGACGTTTCGTTGAAGAAAATATTAAGAAAATGATGTCATTGAGTGTAGAGTTGTGGGATATGGAAAAGGGTTTTTCTTCTCTCGATTTAAGAATTGAAAATACCAAGGAATACTTGAATTAGGATTTGAAAAATGATGAAGGGTTTTACACAAACGGAGTTGTGATGTTTGCAATGAAAGTTTCGACAATGATAGAGAAAACAAGAAACCAAGAAAATCTACCTTCTCTGAGCCACATCAAACAATTAAAATCCTGGCAGATGGAAAGAATTAATGTGTTAAAGGGTATGATAACTCAATTGATTGGCTTATTAAGAAGGAAGAATGAAGCATATTCAAAAGTCCTTGATTTGGATATTGCTGGAGCCACCATTGAAGTCACAGACCCTAAATATCTTTCAAATTCTATGCTCATGACTAGACAACATTTCGAATAACAAATTGAAGAATTAAACAGGACATCGACTGAAATTTTTTATAATATGATTGAATTTACACATGATGACCTTGACATATAGCTTATTGAGTACACAAATAAAAATGAAGATATTGAAAATATATTACAAAATTTATTTGTTGATCTTAGAGAAATTGAAAAGTGGTTGTTTAATGTTAAAATAAAACAAGAAGTAATTGTTTCCCCATTGATGGAATTTATCCAATAATGGTTGAACAAATCAACCGCCAAGATCTCTGAAATTTTAGCAGAGGTAGTTATCACCGGTAATCAAACCGCAACCAACAAGAGTATAAAAGAAACAATAGCAAGAAAATAAAAGAGAGAGAGATACCATCATAATTCTATTGTTCAACATCTGTCCACTTTCTTCCTTCTACATTCTATCTTCTTGTATATGTTATCTTTATGGTCCGCGGAAGCACCAACCCCAATCCTATGGAGAAACACCTTTGATTTCAAAGCATTGTAACAAACATTATTATTTTTTTGAAAAATTCCAGAGAGCTAATTTGGGATCAGTTTTGATTGTATTTTATAACTCTGATTTTTTAGTATAAATTATTTAAAATTGATCTATCATAATCTTCTTTTGAGCTATACAAGCATTTACTCTATAAATTTTCTCTCATGCGTACATACCATCTTATTTTATTTTGATGTGATAATAAATCTTTATTTTCGCAATGATGGATGTGAGGAAATTTTGTTTATTTTTTGTAATGTGTGATGTGTGAGATTCTTGGTCCATTTCCCATCAATACTCTCTTATAAATGCTTTTAATTTTCAAATTTTTATCGTTCTTTGAGTAGAAAAGATTGGACTATCTTAAGGTCTGATATTATTTCTTGATTCAAAGTTATTTAAGAATATCATAAGCCAAAGAGGAGTACCACCTCTATAAAAACGAAGGAGGATTTATATCCTCGTGAGGTTGTGGTTTTGGTGCTTGACGGATTCAAGCGTCAAAACTAGGGTTCTGCAGGTTTTTTCTTAAGCCGATTTCTAAATCCTACAACTTTGACGACGACAGTTGATCGAGTAGGGCAAATGAACGACATAAATTTATTTAGAGTGATGGAATAAGCCTATCATTCTTTGGAATAGATGAGATGGGAAATGATTTTAAGGAGTATATCAGTGTACTTAAATCAATTGAGGAGTCACCAACTATAGGTTCATATTGCACACCTTTCTCTGTGTGTAAATGTAGAGCTTGAAAATTTTCCAATGCTTCAGCTTCATTATTGAAGGAAATGCCTAAAACCTAAGAAAATTGTGTTTCTATATTTCCCTTGGGATCAAATATGATCACCCTACACTTCCCACCCTTAGGTTTTCTATTCTCGATCGAAAAATAAAATGTATTTCCTTCTATCTAACTTCCATTGCTAGAATTCCTCCTCCCCAAACCTTAGCTGCCAATGAGAAGCTTGAGAAGGATTTTTGACATAAGGCTTTTTGGTCAATGGACCACCATAGAGAAGAGAGTTTAACCATGTATTTTTTAATGCACTAAAATAATATGCGTTAACTATCCTTATTCCATTATCTTATATTGTCTCTAGTAGAAGACACACATCTTAACTTGCCACTACACTAGTAGCGATTTTTTCTTGTAGGAAGATGAGACAATTTCTTACCAACCAAACCTTCCAAAAGAAGAATTTTGGGAAGCTTAACCAAACTCTATTAAGAATATTTTTGTTCATGATTTTACTAGGATATGAAGCAAACCATGATAATAATATATGCTTCTCTAAGGGCTAAGAACCATACTTGATGTGTGAAGTCATATTCCAGGAAAATAATCTTTAATGTCTCTTCCTCCCAATGATGTCCCACCTACTAATATTTTCATCTATTAAAAGCTTTCCATGTGCCACCATGATCTTGCAAAATATGTGAACTTTTTGGACCTTCCCATATTTTTCTTCGAATAATAGATTGATGGGGTTCCTTAAGATCCAATAATTTTTTTGTATATCTATGCTTAATTGAATATGTTCCTTATTTTGGTCCCTACCCTTGTGAATCCCTAGAGTTATTTTTCATTGGGGCCACTCCACGAGGATGAGAGAGTGGGAGGAAAATTGACCCTAAATAGGACTTGGGAGATCAAAGTATATCCAGTAATATCATCATCCTAGTTTGGACTAATACCAACATGAAATATTAATTAGAGACTGGATTCCATGATTTGACAACCATTATTTGATATCCAAAATCTCTTGATGTTGAATCAAAGGAGTACAACAGATTATATTATCATACCAAATCTAAACATTTTTCCTATTATTGGGAAACTTGGATAGATGATCATGAATGAGAGGGGAATAAGCTTTGCATAATCTCCAAAATGGGGAGCCAATAGAATCTGGGAGAGGATTGTCTAAACATGGCAAGCAACATCATCAAAGATATTTCTTATGAAGACACTTGCTCCATCATCTTGTTGTCCAAAAGACTAGTCTCCACAAAACTTTTGTACCTAAATCCAAATTGTAAGTTTTAAACCTGTGAAGTAAAGAAATGCATATATATTCTTAAGAAAAAAAAAATTAATCAATGGCTCATACACATACTACACAAAGATTTACGTTGGAAACCCTAAACTAGGATAAAACCAACCTTCCTTGGTGTCACACCTCTCAACTCTTCATTGTATTAATTTCACCATTCAAAATACAATATCTTAGGTATTCCGCAGCTACCAAAACCCTAATACCTTAATCTAAGATTAATTTAGAAAAATGCTAAAATAACAAAAACCATT